>JAGDQP010015026.1:0-21182 GCA_022664845.1 Lepisma saccharinum | reverse complement strand
GATGATAGAGATAAAACCTGAATGGTGTATACTATTTTGTTAAAACTAGACTCGTTTTTAGAGTCATTCGTAGAAATGTTTTCGTTTTATAATATGGGAGCGTAGAATGTTGTAGAACAGTTGGGGTGCCGACTAGTTACTATGCCTTGCTAGCTCCCTATAAAAGTAGTAGTAATCGGCGTTGGGATTCTGCTTAGCTAAATAACACTCGAACTACAAGACTTATGTTAGAATAAAAGTGAAATTTATTTACAAATTAAGATTCACATATATCTATGTTCAGCTCAGTTAGAAGTTAAGATTGACAATATATAGAAACTGTCTTTAACTGGAAGCTATGCAACAGAATTCAAGACCGGGGGAAAAACGACCAAGTCCAGCAATTGTTCACGATATACCGGACGATAGAATTTCATATCTAGAAATTCTAAGTTAAAAGTGAAAAACCTCAGCAGGAGAGAAGTCGTACTCAGCATATCTTGTGAAATAGACGATGTTAGCGGGTCTACTGTCAAGGAGCTTCTTGTCTTGTTCAAGGACAAGCTGCCCTTTATATATGATCGGACATGCTACATAAATCTAAAGAGATTGACGCACCGCTTCCAGATAACACCGCTCTGAGCTGAAGCTGAGAGCCGTTGGTGGGGGAAACATAGTGATTTACGTCAATCGACTTTCTTCTTGAAGGTCTCAGTTCAGCCCACAGAAATACGTGATAATTTAGTTCTTTAATATCAAAGGTGAATTTCACCACCACTCAACACTATTGTTCTGTGTGTTTGCTTCTATAAGCGAGCACATTATTAAAGTGAATATGCTTTCTTGGGCTGGAATACACTATATGGAAAATGATCAATATATGTAGTCTTTTTCACTATTTCCCAATAAAATGGAGCTTCTGCGAATAGCAGCAATATCCAATATTATGCGTCTTGTAGATTTAAATTAGGATTGGGAAAATGCATTGGTATCATAACTTAAAAAACTAAATGGATATATAGTGTCAATACAGTATTTTGTACAAATGGAGACACTATCCGGTTATATTCTCTATTCTGAAACTAGTAAGTATTTCGTAAACTTCTACGCTTCAGACGAAAAGCAGTGCGGTCCAGCAAAAAAAATAAGGCAATAATTACAAATTACGTTGCAACTCCTTTGAAACTTCATCTATCCATCGAACATTTCCTCCCTACGTTTCTCTATATTAACTATTTCGAAAACTATTGTGATTTATTGTTCACAGTAGTACGTCCCTCGGGAATATTTCCCCATAGAAACAAAACACTCATACTTCATAGTTCCAAATTTTTACATTAATCCTTTAAAGCAAATGCTCTTCATCATAATTCTAATAAGTGTAATAATCATATCACTATTTACTAGCACAATATTCGTGCCCTAAATTTGATGGACGCAAAATAAACTTTAATTTCTTATATTCGTGTGTGTTTTGTTTTAAGAAAGCTGAGAAAGCATGTTGGCCTTTAAATAAGGAACACAGAATTGTCATTAAGAGCATTGTACTAATATTTTGTTCTGGATTCATGTGCATTTCGTGTGGGTTAACATCCCTTAGACCAGGATTAAATAAATTTAAGCTTTTTGAAAGAGCATGACAATAACTCAGAATTACTATTCAAAACTTCTGGGTGACATTTTCAACAAGAAAGAAATCAAATGGTTTTCTGTCGTAAAGTCAAATCTCTGATTCCGAGAAGAAAAAAAAATCTTCAATTTGTTTGAGATGAGCAAAATATATGTCCTATCCATCATAAGTATTTTGCTAAAAGCCTTCTTTATTAGTCCCGATCATGCCCTTTGTCTAATTGTATGATATATCCTTGTTAATACCACCAAGAACTTGATTCTATCTTCTTCCTCTTTCTTATTTTCCTTCAAACATCATCAGCTGAATCTTTGGGTAAATATAATCACTTACATAACCATTGCGAGAATCAATTTCTTGTTCTTTTCTTCTTGCCTGGAGTAATTTTATCTTATGGACTATTGTCTTTAACGTTGCCTCATTACGCATCTTGTAGGTAGTACTGATTTCCTCCTCCGTGTTTACATTCCGAAGGATTTTCATTCTTTCATCTCCATATAGTGTTATAGTTCAAACATTTCTAAAATCGATCTTATCCTCAACTCTGGATAGATAGGTTCACAGAAAATATTCTTCTTACTGTTAGTTGATTCTATTCTTATCATTGCTATTGTAGTCTTTACTCTATTTCTCACACCTCTTACTTACAATAAGTTCGAGATATGTACTGTAAAGCTGATTGTAGATACCTGTTTAATTTTTCACTTTCAATGTCTCTGGTTTTACTTTTGCCAGGTACCAATAAATTAATGTTCCTTATGAACATTCGTCGTAAACTTTGGATAAATTGTTGTATCGTAATTTTTGATAATTTTCGATTTCTATCACAATGATGCGGCATGGTACCGTCAAAGACGTTAAATATATGCTATTCCTTAGATTTACGTATTTGCTCTGATGTCTTCAATAGGTTAACTTTACTGTACTACATGAATAACCATATTCGAGCTCAGTGATCAGAGAAATTCAATAAGTTACCACTTCGGCATTCAGTCTTTATTATAGATGATTTGGAAGAAATATTATAATTAATTTACTTGAATATAAAGCCATTACCAGAATAATAATTAACAGTCCAGTAACTGAAATATTTCTCTCCAGGTACTCAAAACGTTCCTATAAAAGATCAGCATTGTATAGAAGAGAAGTATTTACTTGGCAACCGTAAAGAAACAAATGCTATCGATAAAGTGTGTACAATCATATCATTTATAAAATAACCTTCTCATACGCATTATTACCATACAACATTAACCCTCCCTTCCAATAAATGAACTTTACCTCAATTAATGATAAAGACACGTTATCTAATTTTGCTTACTGTAATCTTCCATTCTATCTTTGATATAGAAATTTTGATTAGGTTAGGGTCGATTGGATAAAATAAAATAAATTTGTTAGAAAAGGACTAACGCTTGATTCGCATATTTAATTCGTGAAAGGATTTTAAGTTAACGATTCTTTCAATAAAAGTCCCTTTTCTAAATCAGCACTTATCGGAAAAGTAACCGTCACATTAAGTTCGAATTTTTATCATGTTGTATTAACTTAGAATTTAAAAAATGCACATAATTTCGAAATATAAATCAAATACTAGTATATGTCGTTGTAAAACTTAAAGTTGTTTTACTGTTTTTTAACAGTATACGTGCTAGTAAGAAACAAAGTGTTTTATATATATATATATATATTCTCAAAATTTCTTCCACTTCTTCAAAATTCGTAGTAAGGGAACTCTTCCGTCCTAACTCTGTTTATAGTATCAGTAATAGTTGGATTTTTCTTTTTCAATCCTTCAATTTCTTTACACTTCGGAGTACTGGATCACTTATCCCAATGCCTCAACTTCATTAAAACTTAATGTAATGTGATCACCTATACTAGAGTACGGTACCTTTATACCAGGTCTACAACTTCATTTAAATTCGGTATCCTATTCCAAATCTTCAACCTCATTACACTGCAGAGACGGGATCACCTATACCAAGACCTCAGCTTCATTAAAACTTGTGGTAATAGAATCGTTTAGCCACGAACTTTCATTACAACACAATTCTGTAACTTTTCGCATTTTGGGTACATCTAACCCAGGCCTTCAATTTCTTCACCATTCGTAGTAATGGACTTATTGTCCCACCATTTGTATTAAGAGTAACTTCGGAGTACGGAACACTTGTTTCAAGCCCTCAGCTTCCTTTACACGTAGAGAACTTAATTGAAGTAACTTTAAACTTCGGAGTAAAGAATACTTATCCCAAGCCTTCCGCTTCCTTTAAACGTATATAATCCAATTGCAGTAAAAGCAAAATTCTGAGTAAGGCAACATTTTTCCTAGGCCTTCATTTTTACATATCTTCACTCAAATCTCAATTCGGAAGAATACTTTAGTTCAATTACAAAATCACTGAACTCAGGAGCATAAGTTAAGGTTCCAAACTGCGCAGTTTTGCTATACCTTGGATTTATGTATTTACTCTGATGTCTTAAACGGGTAAATTTTACTTTACTGTATGAATAACCATAGATTATTAAATTAAAGTATGGCCCAAGAGAAAGGGAATGGGGTCTCCATATAAATGACTGAAAAAAGAAACTATTGTAGGGTTGTTGAACACTGTTGGTGTTTGTCACTATTTGTAGCTCAATGAAATAACTGTAAGCACTATGTCTTTAGATGATCGTTACATTGTTACATTTCTCCAGTACTGGAGGTCGTGTTTCAAAGAGACTTCCATCTTACATCTATAGATTTTATGAATTAACAGAACGGCCATATCATCAGCACGTCATGTGTGGAACATATCCAACTGCAGAAAAACACTTCACCACATAGAGGGCACAACTATGGGAGAGCTCCACATAGTTACATCCACAGACACAGTATAGCAGCGTAGTACACGACAATTTGACAGTTCTTTGAAAGAATGAGACATGAAAGATTGATCACCAACGCCAGAAAATAGGACGAACTCCACCTGATCGCTGATAAGTGGTACTGTGTACGGTAATTACCCTGAAAGAAGAAATCTTGATGGGTCTGAATGGAAGAAAGAAAATCTAGTGACATTTATAGCTGCACAGAAGGACGAAAACAACGCTCCAGGAAGAAAAGTTCTACACGGGGTTCACGGTGTGTGTAGGTTACTCTGCTTTAGGAAATCTCCAGATCTTCAAAGTTGGACACAACATAATGCTCCCTACTTCCATTAGAACGTCATGGATCTCCAGTTCGATGAAAAAATTCCTTACCTTTCTACTGACAACACGTCAAACGTATAGACCCACAAAGATGAGGCAGTCAGTCACACTGCCAAATCATTCCTCACAAACTATGTCCTGAAAGTAACTGTGACAGGTGTCCGTGTGTGACAGATATTGTTTTCAAATGTTCCACCGCGACTGAAAGTCTTTGGAGTGTCTCCCTGGAGCTTTGGGTTAACATTTCGCTTCCGGTTCTGCGGTCAGCCTTGAAAATAAATTGGAGCTGTAGAGCAATTAACCAGCCGCATGATCATCACATCAAATCAGTGCCGGATCTAGAAATTTTCCTATGGGGGGCCAAAGTTAAATTTTGTACTCATTTCCACCGCCCTGTTGCCGCCCTTTCCATCGTCTTTTTAGCCAAAGAACACGACCGGTCGACGCGACGTTCACAACATTGTCTCGCATCAAGTAGTGTACTTTTGTTATCTTCTCTGGAGCCTGTCGTGGCGGTTTTGAATTTTAGAGATGAAGGTACGTTGTATGGAATAACCTAAAATTATCTTAGCGAGCCGGTATTGAAATTTTGAACACGTTTAGGTCAATTTTAATTTAATATGCGATTTTACTTCCCTTTTCTAAGCAGCTTTCATATTTTATTTTTAGCTGTTGCGGCCCGGGGCGCTTGCCTTCCCCCTTCCCTAGATCCGGCACTGCATCAAATACAGCTTGTTGTGGCGGAAGGACATCTTTGTGACTCAAGATACCTAAAATCGTCTGAGGTTAACTCGAACAACCTTTCGTATACTTTTATCTCACAGATGTTCATTAAGTGTTAACAGATCACGTTAAATACATTGTACAATCTATTCCCTCTTGCAAGTCTCTGTACATTTTAAAGTAAAGTGACACTTACTATAAGTAATATTTACAATTTTACGAGATGACTCACGTGAAGCAACCTAGCAAGGGATTCTACTACCGTCTTATGATCATTGCGCCTGGGTTTCTCAAATTATGGCACCACGCATGCCTGTTGCACTTCGACAATTCTTGTGTCTGTGGTACTCTTGTAGAAGAGTCGAGAGAGAGAGAGAGAGAGAGAAGGGGGGAGAGAGAGTTAGAGAGAAAGAGAAAGAGAGAGAGAGAGCTAGAGAGAAAGAGAGAGAGTGTGTGTGTAAGAATGAAATAATTCAAATGAGTCAAACTGAATTCGATTTCGAATAGTTGAAATACTCTACAATAGAGCCATGAACTACAGTTATTGTTATCAAAGTTATTACTATGCATAGGTAGGACTCGCCTACAGAATTGAACTGAACGAGAGATTGGCATTTAATTGAATATTCTAGAAACTTATTGAGTGTCGTTACTAAGGAAACAGTCAATGTTTTGTAGTTTCTGTGTCGTTGAAGCCTTAAGCGTATTCTGAAGCGCCTCTGTATTAATTTGTGAAGTTTGATTATATTCTGGTCATTTGTTTCTTACTTATGATCGAATATATGTTTTAATAATTGAGTCTTGTTACGATTGAAACGACAAAAAGTTTTAGTATTCAATTTTCGTTAAAACCTTAGGAATATTTTCACACATCTTTACATCAAATTTAGTTACAATCAGATTAATGGTTCCTACGTAATGCTCGAATATGTGTACAGCAAATGTGTCTCGTTACTATGGAAACGGTAAATAGTTTAATATTCTAGCGTGGTTTAAGTCAAAAGTTAAGTCCCATGTAATCATACCATGTAACTCTTCTCCCATGAGGTGCGAACGCAACTTTTCAGTTTCGTTCAGATCGAGATGGTAGTAAGCAGAGAGTTCTAGTGCAACGGTTTTCCACTCTATAAGGTTATCAATATTTGTTTGACTGATGTTTTCCTCAGCCACACCAGGCGAATACCGGAATGATACCTATACACTAGACCCTGGTCGACTACCTTCCAACAACCTTTCTTCTACCCTACCTAAAGGCCTTAAATAAATTCAAATCAATATTTGGAACGAAAAGGTTTGGTATTTTAGTAGCTAATGCGGTCTGAACAATTTGGGTTTATTTAAACTGTTCCTTTGCATAGTTTTCCATAATAAGGATACTAGTTTATGGTGGAGTAAAGATTTCTCCAACATATGGTTCTCAAGAGCTCTTAGGGTTTGGTATTTGAATAATTTGGAAAAAGGTGAAAATATCCTAAATATTTTCTTAGTAATTATTTGCTACCACAGAAGAAACTTATATCAAAACAGTGTGCAATAATATTCACAGTTTGTAACAAAAAATTGTGATTGATTTCCAAATTTTCGTTAAAGGTTTTTCAAGCAACGTTTTTATTAAGTGATGATGAATTGAATTGTTTAACACTAGTTTTCAATGAGGTCATCACTTTAATGCGATAATAATTATAATTGTACTAATTAAAGAGAGAAATAAATATAAAAATGTGAGAATTTTTTTTATCATTGCAACAACTCGTTATAAATAGATGTAGAATTGATCTCACACAGTGTTCTGGTACTAGATTTACGGCGATATCATTATTTTTATTAATTACATATCGAGAAAAAGCAGATGAAAAAAATTCCATAATATTACAACACTCCAATTACCAACAAAATCGACTCAAATTGAAGAGTGTCGGGAGATACAAAGGATTCCACAAAACAGGTTTATCGAGAAAATAAAGTTTGAATTCCCTCATCCCTCTTAATGTTAAAACGGCTCAACCAGAGGCGTCATTTAAGGGAGGCAATTGCCTTCTGAGTTTAAGAAAATCAACGCCCTAAAACGTAGAAATAAAACTTATGGAAAGGTATATAAAAATCACACTGAAAAGTAAAGCAAAAAATTAAGTTCTTTTTTTTTAATTTCGATTTTCCTAGGAGTTCCGAACTAAATTTATAACTAAAACACGTAGGCCTACTTGTAACGCGTTACGCAATGCGGGTTACTTAATTTTAATTGTCTGTTAAGGTAATTAATTTGTCGCCGAACTCATACAAATAATGGAAAATGAGAAAAACATTTTTAAGAAATGTTTTTATTTGTACTTATAGTGAGTTTTTTTAAGTCGTGCATTTATCTTTGTCTTCCGTAAAGAAGTTTATATCTATACTAGTACTGTACTACTAATTCTGCTACTATTACGACAACTATTACTACTATTGCAACAACCTTTTGAGGCGTAAGGCCAGCGTCTCCAAGGTTACGGTTTCGAACCTCATTTCGCCAAAAATGGACAAAGCAGCTCTTTTACTGTGTTTTTCTTTTAAATTTAAATGCACATTAGAATTTACAGCATTTAAACGAAAACTGTACTTCTTGGATGTGCAAGAATGTCACACATGTAGATTCAAACCCATTTCATTGTTCGTGCACTTCCGCGTAGCTTCTTTCACATCTACTGAATAACACTTGTAGTTAATCTTGAAGTGAACGGAGCAACCACAGTGGAGTAGAAATAGAGGCCTTCGCTGGCAATTGAAAGATCGGCCTGAATCGGTGTCTATGCCTTTGTGCTGATATTTTTTATGAATGCTGAAATATGGTATGCTCTCTCGATAGTTGAGTCAAGAGTTTAGACTGTGAATACCCATTAATTTCCATGCTTTATTTACCATTTGACAACACAAGTTATGTTGTACATCCAGACAGTGACGGAGCATGTACACTGGTTGGGATATTTGGGTCTCAGATTACAGCAGGGAATTTATGAATTCCCTCAAGAAAATTGACCCGATCATTCTAATGTGTCCTTTTTTTTCGCCAAATCCAAAATAGCTATTATTACATCTCATCCTGTTTAGACTAGGTGTGGGAAAAGGGAAATGCCTTGCACTGTTGAGGTCCTAATTATTCAGAAATATAATTGATTGATATTTATCAATTTCATCCCTGATCAAAAGACATTTGACAGTTCTGATAAGTTCAGATATGACTAGAACAGAACAATCATATTTATGTCCGCTGTTCAAAGGTAGTTTTCAAATGCTTTTACTCAATGAGATTATATCGATACCTACCTTGACGTTTTGCTAGGAAACAGGGACTGAAATGTTGGTCGAAGTGTACAAAAGTGTATTTTTTTTATTCAATCAACAGGAGTCACTTGTGTTTCACTATCGTCCTTAAATATAATACTGCAGAGTTGTAGCGTCACCTCTCACACCGCAGCACGCCTTGCGATGAACGCATTTAGTTGGTATGGAGCTCCGAAATTCAATTTTATTTTCTAAAACCCAATAAAAAGTTTACTTATTTTAAAAAATAATAATTTCGGGCAGTTCAGAACACCTAAATACGTTCCTGCTGAGGTGTAGGAGATGACACTACAACTCGGCACTATTTCTTTGACGATGAAAGTGAAGCAGAAGTGACTCCTGTTGAATGAATAACAAAATATACACTTTATGTAGGCACTTCGACCAATATTTCAGCCGCTATCTCGGCACCTTGCAGTTAATATGGGCAGCATTTTTCTGTAGGAAGTAGATTCTTCTAGCAAAATTTCAGAATATGTTCAGATATGATCTCATTCACGGTCTCCTTGTCTACAGCAGAAATTCTGCATATGCAGCATAGGTCATATATTTGATTCGTCTTGAAGGCACGGAGATAAGTGTGTTACGTCAGCAGGTGTGTTCAGAAGCATGGTGAAAATTAGTGATTAGGAGATATGTTTTCACACCATTGCAGAGTGATCGAAACTGGCAAAAAATCTGCAAAAATTCTAAACTCCTGCTTTGACGCTCAAACTCACTCAAATAAGTAAGATTAACAATTCAATGGATAAAAAACGCAAGGAACTGTTGTCAGATCATTTTTTTAAAGAGATATAAGTGTATTCTATTGTAGAAAACTCAATATTGTCTGCGCGCGTGCGCGTGTGTGTGTGTGTGTCCTTGTTCTGCTTCTACAATTTTTGGACCACATTCGCCAAACTTCGGAATCTATAGGGTTATCCCATAAGTAACGTCGTATGTGTGATGACCGTTGCAAAGACGCCATCTGGCGAGCGAATAGTGAAGTAGACGGCACGTGCAATAGCTGAATCATATAGGGTACTTGATTGTGCAGAAGTATGTAGAAGAAGAATGGTCAACTCTACGCTTTATAAGTGAGGCTTGTGTTTCATCATGTCAGTGTCGGAGGACCACATTCGGCATGTCGTGTTGTATGAATTTCACCAGGGACATACAGCTAGAGCAGCGGCACGAAATATCAACGCCGTATATGGTCAGGGTTCTGTGGATGTACGAAAGTGCCAGAGGTAATTCCAGAGGTTTCGGTCTGGGGATACCAGTCTCAACGATAAGCCACGAGAAGGGAGACCTATGCAGCTGGATAACGATGTCCTGGGAGCAGCGGTGGAGGAAAAATCCAATGCAAACTGTTTAAGAACTGGCCAGCGAACTCCATGTCTCTGATTCGACCGTTCATCGTCATCTGTAGGACCTTGGGTACGTGTCGAAACTCGGAAAATGGGTACCCTATCATCCCATGCGTTAACGCCTCAACAGAAGCAGCAGCGAGTTGACATCTGCAGTTCACTGCTCATCCGTCACAGGCGGGAGCCATTTCTGGACAGAATGGTGACAGGGTATGAAAAGTGGGCCTTTTACCATAACACTACACACAAGCGGCAGTGGATACCTAAAGGGGGCCACAGGAACTGTGCAGAGACAGGATACCTACCACTGCAAAGTGATTTTGAGTGTTTGGTGGTTGATAATCCATTTTGAGTTGTTGCCACGTAACCATGCCATCAATGCAAATCTCTACTGTCAGCAGCTTGAACGCCTACGGACTGCATTGTTGGAGAAACGTCCAGCTCTTGTTAATTGCAAGGGTATGCCCATCCATTGTGATAATGTGCGCCAACACACGGCAAGAAGGGCCTGTGCTAAGATCAAGGAATATGGCTGAAAAAAAAAACATCCGGTGTTTTCGTTAGATCTTGTAGCAATAGAATACCTTTTGCATCCTTTTCGCAGCTTGCAAAACCACCTTTCCGAGAAATCTCTGCGAAGTGACGATGACGTGCGACGAACAGTGACTCAGTTCTTTGCCTTCAAAACCGGCGACTTCTTTCAGCGGTGGATTCAACAATTGGTTGACAGGTGGCAGAGTGTTGTGGACTGTTCCAGGTAAGTTATCGTTCTTTTCTCACGGTGCAAGAATACAACATTACTTATGGGATAAGCTGACAATTTCTAATGATCGGAAGAGATATGTTCGGGCGTGGTCCCATTAGGTCTCTGAAGCTCATTATCTTAACATGGCCCGAATGGAAAATTGGGATATTTGAGTCGTTCTTTCTGGAAATGTGTTACACGTGTTGATTCAAGAAAACAATTGAAGACCTGAATTGAAAACCATTCCAAGTCCACCGGAGTATATTTTTCAGGAGGAACGAAAAACAGTTCAAGGTCTTCGTGTTATCTTATTCAGCGGAAATTATTTTGTATTAAAAAAAAGGTTTCTGTGGTGGGATTAAGATGTAATATTTCTGCAAGTGGATAGCCCTTGGAACATGATACCGAGGAATAGAAAAAATGAAAATACGAAAAACATACTTGGATGTTTTTCAATTCAGGTCTTCAATTATTAGAACAGAGTTGTCAGGAGACCTTTTTGTGTTTCAGAGTTCCATTAATATTAACAGGGTCAGCATAAATTTGTGATATTTGTGTCGTTGTTTTTCGAACTGTATTCTACACTTTGAGACGGGAGGAAATAATTTCGGGTAAAATTAGCCCTGGGCGGCATTGGATAACAGGATTCGTAATGGGACTCAAGACCCTCATAAAATTGAACATTTTTTCTTTAAAAAAATGATACATTTAAACAGTTCTTTTCCTTAACTGTTCTGGGATCGTTATAGAGAAATGTCCAAATCTGTTTCTGAATATATTTGGAAAGCCCAGTCCAATCACGTAAATAAATTCGAAATAATCTACACATATGATACCTTGCAGTGAATCGCCGGGCACTAAAATGCCAGTTTCATAAATAATTTCAACATGGAGGGTATAACTTTTAAGGGAATAAATAAGCAGAAGAATAGTGCATATTGCGATAATAACTTGAAACTTTCAGGTGAGCGAAGCCTATGCCCAAGTATTAAATTTTGACGTGAACCCCAAACATCACACCTATCAATTTCTTGTATGACGCCATAATATAACATGGCTATCAGAGTGCTAACAGTTTAAAACTCCTCTATCTTTGAAACTACTGCATAATACAGTAAAACAGTATCTTACAATTTTTGTTTTATAAAATTTAGAAGAATAGTCATTTATGAACAAGTTTTGTACTCTTTACTATTATAATAATCATACAATAAAAATAAATGGAAAATGTAATGTACAGAAATGTATGCATTTGTTGAACAGCAACCATTACAGACAGATAAGGCTCTGCATTGAAGGGATAACTTAAGACATCTGCACAGGAACAGAAGGATCCGCAGTGAATAAATTCTTGACAGTGCTTCAGGTACCAAAGACTACAGTGGTGTGTATCCTTTATCAGTATTTCTCCATCCCCAGTACTGCTAAATCCTTTGCAATGATAGTCTCAAGATTTGACTAATTCCAGGACCATCTAGTATCAATTCAGATAGACGCTGGAGGTGTTAGTTGAGTATCACTAAACTTTTCCAGACATGTAACGATGATAGATTTGGAACTCTCACAACTTAAACAATCTTCAGAAGTTTATGGGGGAAATTGTAAATTTTGGTGAGCAAAAAAGTAAGATAAATCTCCCTGCCGAAAAATGCCTAAATATGCATTAAACAAACTATTAAACACAGCGCAATATCCTTTTAAAGGTATACGCTTTTCTTCTGGTAATTTTCGGTAAAACCTCAATTGACTTCGTGCGATTGGTTCAAAAGACTATTTCTTGCACTCCATTACAAGTTTCTATACAAAGTCGTTGTATTTGTTTCTACCAAAGGTTTCACTAACGTGCACAAATCTTGCTGAATCGTCAGACATGATCACATTGGACTCGAGGGAAAACGTGGTCATTGCCACGCTGCATGAATGGATGGTTATCATCATCTGAAAATGAATAAATTACTTTAAGAACATGATTTAGATATCACTTATTATTTGATGGGGTATTCTCAAGATGACTCAGTAAATCGTGTAATGTTGCATACTGATCGTGAATTTCTGCGACTGTGAATTTAAATTTGGAACTATTGGTTCAGAAACCATCCATTTAGGCAGAACACTAGGATTATGCAATATGCCAAATACACCAGCTTTAGACTTCACCTCCTTGTTGCGCTGCTTATTCAGTTGATCGTGCAGAACACAGAAATGAGATTGGCTGATTTTTTTTAAAACCAAAATCAGTTTACACACTAACACTTCATAAACTAGAGGATTTTACTTTCTTACTGCTGTAAAAACTAAATGAACACTGACAGCAATCTCGCGTAGTATGTGTGATTTAGAGCAAACATTCACAGACACAGTAACGTCGACGAGGTCATCAACAATACAAAATATGCTACAGTAGGAAGCCGATAGTCCGGCACGTTCGGGACCAGCCCGGTGCCGGATTACCGAAAATGTCGGACTATCGGGCGGTACCTCTTACTACTGGTATAGGCTAAGCAGTACAGCGAAAACAATGAACTGAAGCTACTTGTGGTGACAGCCGTGTAAAGTCCGAAAGCTTCCGATTGGTTCCGAACAATGCTGATTGCGTCTAACAGTAGCAGACGCGTAGTGGACACTTCCTAGTGGTTCCGAATCGCGTATAGCGCTTTCAACTGTCGTTCACAAGCGTTTACAGGAAAAAACCTTGATGGTGCCGGACAATCGGGCGTTCCGGACTGTTGGATGCCGGTCTATCGGACTTCTACTGTAATCTTAAATTGTGTTAAATACAAAAAAGCACCAGTTCCAGTTGGAAAACTGTGTACCACTATTTAAATTTCTACGCTGTCACGTAGTCTATTCTCTACCCACCCTTCAAACATTAATCACATTCTAGATCACGTGTATAACTTCCTTAAAATAACATACAGCCCCGCGGACGTCACTTCAAGGCCATATCACACTCGCTTTGCGTGAAAAAAATGTCTGCGCAAACACTGCTTGCTTCCCAGCAGTAGTTAATTCTTCCTCAACCAGGAGATCGGTCCATTTACTTCTTGTCAGCCAATCACCTAATAATTAAAGAGCTGCCATCTCAAAATGAATCTGGCCCATTATAACAACGGCCTTGTACCAACCATAATGATGGGACAGCATCCACTAGAGTTGCTTAGCTATGGCGTACACAGGTTGATAGCACGGTATTACAGAAGCCCGCAAAGGATTAAAGACTAATATTGTTTGTTATCTTTAAACTATAAAAGCAATAGCGAACGATTGCTGAAGAGTTTATGAAAGGGAGGAAAATTTATTTTAAAAAGTTAAAGGATTTACAAAATCCAATTTACAGTTTTGAAATACACACAAACACACAGAACTTTAGAATTGGCAACTCAATAATGCATTGCGGCAACGTTAATATTCGATATAAAGAAACCAAAAACTGTTACTACAAATACTCAAGGGAATACTTACAACAGTTGTATACATATTACAAGAAAACAAGGCATATTTTAAAGAATATTTACTAAAATGGCAACTGTGGATGAAATAACTCTGAAAGAAAGATAATTGTCCTATGAGGCTGGAGAAATTGTAATCACGACAAAAATATTCTCTACTCTCTCACAACCTGATAACATGCACAAATGTTTTTTGGGAGTTGCAATAACGAGACTTCTAAATTTTACAATAAACATTTTCGAAAGATAAGCTTTTCCTGTATTATGCATAATTTTAGAGATACAGACATTTAACTGTTGGCACTCTCCTAACTACGGGCTATTTGGCAGCCATTTTGTATTATGACGTCATACAAGCAACTGATTGATCTGATGTTTGGAGTCTACATCAAAATTTAATAATTGGAGATACGCTTCACTCACCTGAAAGTTTCATGTTAGTAATACAATATGAATAATGATTCTAATACATGACATTAGACTACTAATTAATACATACTCATTATTATTTATTATTATTATTATTTTCTCTATAACTCGATAATATGCATATTTTCAATCATTATTTACGTTAGGAAGGAAACTATTACGAAGTTTCTGGAAAATCATTGCCAAGACAATAACAGCTTATTAATTATTATTTATTACGAATTGATACAGGTTATTTACAAACATTGAATGAGCCCATAAAATGATAAAACAGGATATAAGCTCAAGGTCATGCTTTAACAGCGACACATACTTTCATTAATATGCTTCCTAAGCCCAAATTAGCACACTATACAAATAATGAATTTAGGCAGTAATTTCTTTCGCAGGCTGATACTCTATTTTGCTGTCTAGAGGTTTATACACGAACCCTTCCCCTAATGTAAAGATTAATTTTCGATATTTGTTGTTGTTGTTTTGTATTTTTGATCATAGTGCATTGGTGTGTGTTTCAAATTCATCGCAGAGGAATAGATACAACATTTCTTCTAATGCTACTTTTAGAAACTTTTGCCTTTTCTCGGGAATAAATATCCACCAGCACCCTAGTTCTCGACACTCTAGATTTACTTTCTTTATAAGGGTTTGAGATTGAAATATCTCAATTTGTTATGCGTCCTACACTGCGTTTAGTCGTGTTACTTTTGTGTTAGTTCGCTCTCTAGGAATTGTAGAAGATGATTTCAAGTACACGCTCCAAAAACAACGACATCTTTGTGTTTGACAAGATGGATGATGACTGATATATCCACCAAACCCAAAGATGGCATAATGTACATCCTATCATGAATTTAAATTAATCCAACACATATAAGATATTTTGTATATAGGTGGAGTAAAAAAATATATGAAAGCATAGAACTATAAAGAGAAAGAAGGAAGGAAGGAAGGAAAAATTTGACGAAGTATGATTGAAGTGTCGAGCATTAGCCCATGCCTTCAATGTGAGTTGAGGATGACGGAAATGCAGTGATGTATATGAACTGTTAGAGTGCAACTGTTGCAACTCTAGAAATAAATGTGTTTGTCAGCGAAGAGATGGTAAAAGTGGGCAGTCAGACTTGGATGTTGGGTCTTCAACAAAATTATGGGTATACGAGGTGATTAGAAAGGGTGTGGCATTGGGTAAATGCGGCGGGGATATATCGCAGTGCATATGTTCTGCAAAATGTCGTGCGGCGAATTGGCAATTCGTAACCAAAAGGATCGGGATTGTGAGTCAATGACATCTTTGAGTAGTGGTAATTCCAAGTCTTCATGAATTTGTAGTATGGATGTGTCCTTTGGATGACCAGATATTATGCGTGCAACTCGATTTTGTACTCTTTGTAAGAGGAGATGGTGGGATTTAGATGCATGTTTCCAGGCTGGTGCTGCGTAGGTTAATATAGGTCTAATCATCATTTGATAGACATGTAGGCGAGCTTGTAGCGAGAGACCATTGCGGTTGTTTAGTATGGCATATAATGAGTAAATACGTTGTGTAGCTTTACTGGCAGCATTCTGTATGTGTTTCCGAAAAGTCAGGCGGCGATTAAGTTCAATACCCAAATACGTAGCACTCTGACTATATGGGAGTTGCATTCCGAAAATGGTTAGAGCATGCGGTGGATTGGGTCGTCTTTTAGTAAAGTGGACTACAGTTGTTTTCTCCGGATTGAGTTTAAGCCTCCATTTCGTTGTCCAGTCTTCAAGAAGGTTTAAATGCTGTTGAGCGTATCGGAGCGCGAAATGAATCTGGTGAGAAGAAGCAAATATTACAGTGTCATCAGCGAATGTTGCTGTAAGAGTGTGCTGGTGCGTTGGGACGTCTGCTGTATATAGATTATAAAGGAGAGGTGAAAGGACAGAACCTAGCGCTACTCCCGATTCTATTGGATATTCTCTAGACTTATGTCCATTGTAAGAGACAAAGAATGAGCGATGATGCAGGTAAGATTGTAGGATCCGTAGGTATTGATGTGGAAAACCTTGTTTGTCCAGTTTGAAGATGAGACCATTTGCCAGACCTTGTCAAAGGCCTTGGAAGTGTCCAGAAAAATACCAAAAGTGTGACTGCGTTTGTTGAATTGAAGTGTCAACTCTTCAACGATACGGACAAGCTGTGCCACTGTGTCAAAGTGAGGTCGAAAGCCGAATTGATGTGCCGGAAAGAGATTTTTCTCCTGTACTATGTTATAAAGTCAGGTTTTGAGTAGTCGTTCAAAAATTTTGCTTACAGCAGATAAAAGGCTAATAGGTCTATCTATGGTTTTGCGGATACAATGGATCCTTGCCAGCTTTGGGAATCATGATGACCTTTGCAATCTTCCATTGGGGCGGGTAGTGACTAAGCTGTAACATAGCGTTGAACTATCTAGTCAAAAGGACTAGCATCTTTCTGGGGATGTGCTTTAGTGCCTGTGCCGAGATGTTATCTGAACCAGCAGCACTGCGCCCACGAAATTTTTGTATGGTATGTTGAACTTCTCTGGGTGTAATTAAAGTTGCTGGATCGAAAGGATGGGTGAATTGAGTAGAATTCAGATGTCGATGCACTTGACGTATAGTGGGCTCGTCATATGGTTCAGGATTCAGGCTGAATTGGGTTTGTAATTGATCCGCAAAGACTTCCGCTTTAGCTTATTTATCATAGACCAAACCACGTGTTCCATGGAGTGGACGATTCGAATTTGTTCCTTCAGTTTTAGTGAGAGACCAGAATTCATAATTTGGCTGTGGTAATGTTTGTAGTTTATCTGACCATTGTTGAGAAAGGTGACGTTGAATGCGTTTTCTTATTCGCTTTTTGAGATTGTTCCAAATATTTTTGTATTGGGGATGTCTCGTAGTTTGCCATTTGCGTCTAGCCCATCGTTTCATGGTTAATAGAACGTGAGTGCGCAGATCGAAAGGAGTAATATTTTGTCGAGAAGCTGTGCTATTTTTGGATAAGGAGGTAGATAAGATGAAGAAAGATTTGATATTGGCCGTAATCAAATCGACAGCAGTGTTTATATCCTCAGGAGTATGGAGGGGAAGATTACAGTTGGTAGTACGCGCCAGCATGGCTGTGCAGTTATCCCAGTTGGTACTGTAAATACGAGGAATGTTGCGTTCATCCATAGTGGAATTATGATGAATAGTGAGGCAAATTGGAATGTGATCGGATTCAAGAGCTAGCAGCGCATAAGGTCCATCTGTAATGTGAATGCCTTTAACGAGAGCTATATCAAGTATGTCAGGTCTTCCTTCATTACGAGGAAAGAAGGTTGGTTCAGTGGTGGAAACCGGAGTATGAAAATGATTTTAAAACCAAACCAAACTGTGCGAGATAGATGCTTTGCTAGATTTTGAAAATCCCAGCTATGATGAATGTGATTGGCGTTCTTTTGTGATTGTATGAACAGTACAATATTATGACCTACACTCATCCCGATGCCGGGAAGACTTCTATTGCGATTGGATTTGTTCTGATGATTTAGGCGTTGTATATTAAATTTTAAGATAAGTTCATTTTCTCCCAGTTAATCCTGTAGACTACTTGAGAGTTGTAATATTGTCTTAATATTACAGTTTAATTATTTATATTTTCTACAAACAAAACTATTTAACCTGGTTAAATTATTGGAATTCTATTCATTAGAATTTTAGAGAGTTAATTCGGATAAAAAATGGTTAAATGTACATTGGGAAATTAAACTTATGTAACTAGACGTACTGAAAAGATCAAGCAGTACATTTTAATTATGTTTGTTAGGTATAAAGAATCATGTAGTTTTCAGTGTCGCAAAAATCTACGTGTAATGAAACGTAATCGAAACCACAGCAACGTAAAATAATGAACTAATACGTCAGGAGAGAGTAATACCTTCTATCAAGATAATTAAACAAATTGTTCTGCGATGAAGTGACTGATATTGAAGCTTTGAGAAATATGAAAAACATTTAGAAAATAGCAAATTAGACTGCCATCTGACAAACGACAGCAATACTACAAACCCTGCTTTCTTTCGTACTTTGTAGCTTAGATATGAGTCGTTGAACTTTCATTTGCTGTGTTTGTCGAATATGACAAACAAATGGAAACAAATACGTTTGAAGTAATTTTCATCAAAATTCTGGCAAAATTTAGTTTAATTCTTTACTAAACAACTCTGTGATAATTTCGAGAATATTCATTATCAAATTTCAGTAGCCTCAAGGCTCTCTCAAGGCTGCATTTCTCAAGGCAGCCTCTAACCTGCAAAACCTTCGGAAAAACAACTACTGAGACACAAAATGTAGCTAACTAAAAGTAACTTGATAAATACTAGACCAATACAAATACATGGATCTTTATATTTAAAATACAGCAATTTAGCAATTGAATGGGCAGGGGAAAACAACTGCAGTAAGTCAATTTTCTGTATAACGTCTCAGGATTCGTCATATTCGTGAGAGAGTACTTCTGGGCAGTGGAGGCGTAAGGCAAGCTGGGCCCCGAGGCAAGTGAACTTCATTGAGGCCCTTTTGTGAATAGAATCTTGAGCTCAGACTGTTACTACTTGCTTATATCCTACTTTCCCGTTATTCCTAGCCCCGCCGGAAACTAGTCAAGACGAAGAACTTCTCGTTCACTCTCTATACCCTAAGCATGATAATGAATTTTGAGATTATGGAGAGTCATGCTTTTCAACCATCCGATTACAGCCAAGCGCATAAGAGTCCCGAGACGGCATAGTTATTGTGTCACCGGCCACCATCAAGGTGATCTACTGATTTATCTTAACGAGCGATTATTCACTTGTGTCGGCGACCGGCGCACAGTTGAATGACCCCCCCCCCATAAAAACACGGGGAAATTTATACCGTCTGAACGCTGAAGAAATGTTGATTGGGTCTTGGTCAGGGGCTTATAGTTGTGCTGTCTGCTTCATATTCACGTAGTATACGGGATATAGCCTGGTTTATCTTGACGAAAGTGCTAAAAAAAACTAGTTGTTTAACGGGTTGCTTATATCGCAGGATATTTCTTCGTAAGTTCAGCTTTCGTGAGGTAAATTAAATGAGATTAATGAGGTCTTCTCAGGTACAAAACAAATGCTGTTGATTATATCAAGACTAGCTTGCTTGTGTTTAAAGCAAGCAAGTTTTGTTTGTTTTGGAACGTGGAATAGATATATGTGGAAAACACAGAGACTAACAACTATCTTTCCAGGCGTCCATTTCCAAACGGATCCTTGTCCATGAACCATGGATGTCAGGAAATTGACACAAACACTTGTAATACACTTCTAATTTTTAAACGTTAGGTAAATTTTGCAGGTATGAATATCTTGCTATTTGTGTTTACATCAGCACCGTTTTACGTAGAGTATAGTTGTGTCTACATAGAAACGAAGCAATAGCATCACTATGTTTATCCTTGCAACAACAGCTACCAAAGTTGAAAATCATTGAGCAGGAGATACACCACCTTACGCAGCATGAAAAAGCAGAAGCAGATGATTAGCTTTTTTAACAGATTAGTCAGTGGAATGTGAGGTGTCTTATACTCTTGACTATGGTGACAGTGAACATGTAGATTTGAACGTTGACGAAGAAGCCTCTGTGTTTGAAAGAGAAAGAGATACGGATTCTTAAGTACCTATTTCGTCTTCGAGTTCAGAAGACACATACAGTCACAATAAAAGAAAAACATGGGGCGCTCTCTCATATAGAGTAGCTTTAAATATTCTTGAATTGGCGCGCCTCATGTTTTTCTCTTTAGTAATGCATAAATAAAGATTTTTTACTTTTTAGTATGGGTTGTTTAAGAAAAGTATGTCTTTAAAAAGTTTTTTCTATTATTACACATATCACTTACAATCTAAAAAAAAATATTGTGGTGGTAAGACACCTAGCACTCATAGTGGTGGGGTGGGAAGTGGTTATATGTAAAAACAATATTTGAAAACGACAGATATTATTGTCGAATCTATATTTCTGGGGGTCGCTGAGATAAATAGAGATACTCCCGATGACAATTAAGTTCAAGTTAATTCAATTATGTAATTGACCCCACACTAAGTAGCTAGCAAATCAGCTAGTATATATAGTATACTATAGTATAGTAGAGGATGGTAGTATATATATATATATATACTACCATATATATATATGGTAGTATATATACATTATATATATGTATGGTAGTATGTATATATATATACATTAAGCGATATATATATATGGTCAGCGTGGGAGCAGTAGACCAACTCCTCCCTTCGGGGAGAGACCTCATCCACTAGTGGATTGAATATGGCTGTGATTTATATATATATATATATATATATATATAT
>JAGDQP010015025.1:31485-43717 GCA_022664845.1 Lepisma saccharinum | reverse complement strand
GAAAGAAATATGTAGCAAAGTTTCCGCAAGTGAAAACTGTCGTCTTGTTTTCGGACCCTGCTGGCGGACAAAACCTGAACTTGACAGTGATCAAGTTTTGTGCATGGTTCAGCAACGTGTTTTATGTAGAACTTCTTCTTCCGTCACAGACCAATAATTTACACAGTACGACAGAAAGATTGGTATAGTCAGATCACCCATAAAAACAAGTGAATTATCCCGTCATCGGAAAAAATACATTCTTTTCGATTCAAAGTGAATGGGAGATATTAGTGCCATAGCTAGAACTGTGTGTAAAATGTTTTTGAGCGGCCACTTTGAATCCAAGATGGCAAATTTTCAAAATGTTGCAATATTTTCCTAAACTACTCTTGATAATACACTTTTATGCCAAATTTCGTATCTCTAGCTCAAACGGTGTTGAAAATGAATTTTTTGGGGTCCGCCATTTTGGATCCAAGATGGCCTCTTTGGAAACGTAATATTTTTATAACCTACTAGTAATGATGTACCGTCATACCAAATTTCGTTTTTCTATCTCCAGCAGTTTAGGCTGTGTATCCTATGAAAAATTCATTTTGGCGGCCATTTTGGATCCAAGGTGGCAACTTTTTCAACGTTTTGTGATATTTTCTTAATCTACTAGTGATGATCGACCTTCATACCAAATTTCGTTTTTCTAGCTCCAGCCGTTAGCTGTGTACTGGGTTCCCAAAACCTTGGTATTTTTAGGTGCGACAAATTTCTGGGTAACAAATATTGAACCTAAATCTTTACCAGCTGTTTACCGAAAATGCGTTATTGATCTATGTGCCCTTCTTCCGACAATGTCCTCAATTGTTCTTACGCGTCCATTTACGTTTAGTGACCTCTTTTTTTTTTTTTTTTGATCTGGTGGTCCTGCTACAACATTTGCACACGATACCTTCATACAATATGTATGATTCTTACACCACTTCTGTGTAATTGCACATATCCAAGTCCGATTTTTAGAATTTTCTTCTCGAATATCTTCTGTTTGCTTCATCTTCATTTTCGATACCCCAAAATGAATGTGCGAATTGATACAATTGTTTCTACCGTATACCCGTTACAGTACCTTATCATAAGAGCAGCCCTGAATTGACTGTGTGATTTTGTTTATTCTTTGGTTATGAATTCGCAGAATGGTTTAGCAGCAGTTCTCCTTTTTCTAGTATAATTGCTTTTAATCTTATCCTGTGTTATATGCAACCCAAACATCATAAGAGTCATACTAATTGCATAGGAGGTAGGATTTGTTACTTAAAGTTATGAACAATACTACTCTTCAACACTCAAAATATATTCCCCACTGCTCTGGAAGTTTTGATCAAGACATGGTTTGTTGACGCTAGTAATGCCTGTTGAACCAATATATCAGGTTCGCAGCCGGGAATTTCCTTTTCGGGGGCACACGTTAGGGGAAAAAAAAAGGTAATTCGTGTATTTCATATAACCGTTCAAATTCATAGACAATTTCTTTGGGTTTTAGTTTTAATCACTAAGTAACGAATAAGACTAGACGATTGATCTCATCAAAAGCTTTCTTTTGATGTACCGTGTATCACTTGTACATACGCTCATGCTTCATAATGTACAAGGTTCTGTAAATGTTACCCAATGGAATGGTTCCAGAAGAATGCTTGAGGTTAGTCTATAGTCGGTGGTGTTGATTGCAGATAGCATTAGCATAGAAGCACACAAGTCTAATATTAGTAGTGAGAAAGCGATCGTTCTAGTGGTAGAATGTTAATTTTGGTACCTTTTCCTAACAATTGTATGGAAGTGATATATATATATGCTCATGAGTGAATAAAATATTTCAGTTAAACTAGCTACTTCGAACCATTTTTCTGTAGCTGGATTTAGTCACGAAACTTCATGAATTCTGCTGTTGTTTAGGTGAAAGTGTTTAGAGGCACGGAAATAACATCCTGTAAAGATGGAAGCATGCCTTGTGACATCGCAGGAAACACCATAGATTGCGAAGCGTTAGTGCGTTCATTAACCATGTTTGTACGTTGATTTTTTTGCTTTCACGTGTACACTCACTACCATTTGTTGGAAAGGAAATGACTGTTAAATCCTTTTTGGTGGGTGCACGCAATGTTGGTATGTGGAATAAAATCACCTTGGTTCACGATTGTATTCAAATTCAATTCGTGGGAATGTGGCTAGTATTAGATGTGAAGGATGAATTGTTTTGGGAAACCATGCATTTCTTCCTCTAAACGTCACACAACTTCGTATTGCGTACGTTTTATATAAGCCGTCATTTTCCATTATTTACATAATGTTATTCTTATCTCTCAAATATTCACTGGTTCTTCGCTTTTGCTCCAATTGCTTTATTTCACGAAGTTACTTCCCAATTATGATCTCGTAACAATCCCTGCAAGGATCCCCGACTATTAATTCTTTTAGTATTTTTTTTAAATCTCTTTTACATTTCTTGGTTATTATCCCTGTTCCCAATCAGAGTTGCCAACCTATTATCTTTAAATTCAAATTTTTTAAATTGCTTCCATCACGTTAGACATATCAGCACCAAACTTGGCATAAACATTATTCAAGATATTAGAAAAAAAAAGATTGTGGGCTTCCCCGCCCCAATCACCTCAGTTGTCAGTGTTGAAAACCTATTTTAAAACTTCAACTTTTATAAATTGGTCCCATATCGTTGGATGTATCCGCATTAATTTTGGCGTAAACATGATTCTGTACAATGTAAAAAATACTGTGGGTGTCAACGTCCCAAAGCTCTCTAGTTGTCAGTGTTGCCAACGTACTTTCAAATTCATTTTTTGCATTGCTTCCATCACGTTATACTTATCAGCACCCAACTTGGCATTCACGCTATTCGATACAATAGAAAAATACTACTGTAGGGGTCCCCGTCCCTAAGCATCCCCAGTTGTATGTGTTGCCAACCCATATTATATTTTAAAATAACGTTTGTGTGTCAGTTACGAATACAAATCTACACGTGTCCGTTGATTTACATCAAATTTTGAATATATGTGCATTAGGTACTGGGACAGGTCGTATAGCAGTAGAAGTGGTCGGGTATTACGACAAAATTGTCAGTGTTGCAACCTATTTAAAAAAAACTTCAATTTTTCAAATTGCTTCCATATCGTTGGCTCACTGAGCAATTGTATCAACGGACCCTCTGAGCCTTCGCGATCATTAGCAGATCCACAGCTCTCACTTTTTGAATCCCTCGAACATTCTCCGCATGTTGTTGTTTTTTCCTTTATTTACACAATCTTTTTCATTATTGCCTATTGTTTATTTATTTATTAGTAAAACTTTCTGTATCCGAACTTGATACGACCAGACCCATTCCGGATAAACCAGATTTACGAATTTTTTGTGTTACAAGAGCCTTCAAGTAGAGAAATACAGCAAAAAAAAAGTTTTGTTTTACTTTATATATATATTAATAAATTGATTACAACACTGCACATTAACTCTGCGGGATTCAGTAGACGCGGTTACTTATGGACGATGTAAAGGTATTTTAAAACTGATCAAAAATTAGTTTATTTTTCGTTTCAAAAATCGTTCTGGATGTATGAGGTTTCATTGTTCTTGTAAGAATAATACAAACTCTTTCCCTGGCGATTGGACTATAATGTGTACCTACTTTTCTTGGGTTTTTATATTATTCCTTGTGTGCATTTTCATTTCATATAATACGAATGGGTTCTTTTTTTTCTTCTCCTGCTTATAAAACAAGTGCAATAAATAGATTTATATTTGCTAAAATGTCACTAGCTTATAATAGAAAACGAATAAGTTATTGTTATAGCCAAAGTTTAATTGCATTTTATATACTTCGAGACAGTTTACAGAAGTATATAAGTCTTTTCCGTTTATTTCTTTCCGTTATAGACATTTGCAAAGAAGAATAAGAGAATCGTTTGAGCTTGTAATAATAATAAAAAAAGTTTGCCATAAATTATACACAGGGTGATATAAAGTTCAAGAATACACAGAGTGTAGATAGCTGTTTGTTATTACATACAACTTGTTCTTGTTACATGTTCAGTTTAAATGTGAATTTTATTTTAAGGCTGAATGAATGGTGATGGGAGGATTGGTGTAATGAAGAAAATGGGAGGAAACGGGAGAACTCCGAGAAAACCCACGGGTACAATGTTTGTCCATCACAAAGATGAACTGGGATCAAATCTACGACCCCAAGCATCAGAGTTGAGCACTCTACCACTGAACCGCCGCAGCCTGTTGAATATTGAAGGATCTCTACCCTTCCAACACAGGCTCCTTCGTTAAAAGTATAACAGTTGTCACATGCACCTCTCCTATCCGCCTCCACCCCCACCCCCCACACGCAATTTTACGTTAGTTGGGCCTCACGTTATTTTTCATTTATACATTCTCAAGTGTTTTTTAGTGGACCCAGGAAAGAATTGGTTCTTATTAAAATTAACTTCATCCGTCATAGATAGAACTCCATGACGAAAACTGGGCGGTTGGTGGGCCACCGGCGGCCCGCCTAACTTAACATTTTGTTTGATATTTTGATATTTTCGCTTTCATCTCTCACCTTCCCTTATGGTGATGATCAGAACTAAAACCGGATCAATTTTGGTGACCGACTCCATACTTGACCCGGTGACCCAATGGGCCCGGTCTGGGAACTATAATGAACTGGGAATTTTCGGCGTTGTATTTTTGTTGTTGTTGTTGTTCAGGGGTAACACCGGTCGGGTCACCGGCTCGGGCCGAGTCCTAAGCATAGACCCGGTCCAAAGTTTGACCCGAATGATTTGATTGACCCGGTGGCCCGTTTCAGCTCTGATGATGATGATGGGTATTAGGTCTGAAGGCAGGTCCTGACCCAAAAGTCCTTGGGCAAGGTGAACCGATGGTGGTTTGCCATTGTCTTCCATCGGGTGGAGATGAAGTCCTAGGAACGGAACCTAGGGTTTAACATGGGGTACAAACCACTTCTGTCACCCACCAGAAATCGAAACGGGACTCCTTGATTACAAGGCAGCGATTGTTACCACCCACCCACCCTTATAAATGATATTTTTCCATTAAATGCAAACAGATTGAAACATACGCTACTAATTAAACGAAAGCAAATAGAGCGAAACTGGGTTCAGATTTGGGGAGAGCAACCTCCATCCATTTAACCGCTTCCAATCTGGTAATGCTATAACTTTCCGGTATAGTACCTTTGCTCTATATGCAATATATCTTATGCACATTAGCCCCTCCTAAAGAAAAGCAGATTGAATAGAGAACAGGTTTAAATTCAGCGACCGCCATTTATCCACTTGTTTGCAATTTGGTGGTGCTACAGCTTTTATTTAGGGGTTTCTTCCAGTACGTGCACTCAGTCTAATCTAACGTAGTCTAGCGCTTCAATGGAAGCAAGTACAGAGTAACTGACGTCAGATATGAGTTCAGCGACCTCTGGTTACTTGGCTGTTTCAAATCTGTTAACACCGCAACCTTTCGGTACGGTACTTCAATACTATACGCACTTTGGACATAACTTCTTTCGATTTTCACAATTTTCTTTATTTAGCAATTGCCGCTGAAATCTCTCTTCACGGTACGTCTTTAGTATATCCACTGCAGTATGTTGTCATTGGTTCCGTGCTAATTTCGTTTGTGTCTTTTTTGTTTGTTCGTTCGTTTCGCGGGACTCTGAAAACATCTGGAAAGTAAATCTCAAAAGATGTTCGTTAGATACGATAACTATTTCTTTGAAAACATAGTTCGGAACTGACATATCCATCTCAACTTGGAGAAATCTCGCTGGAGAAGGGCTGCGTTACCACTTTGTCATTCAGCTATTTCACCATCTTGGATGTACATGCATTACTTATAGTCTTATTTTCTAACTTTATAATTAAGTAATAGGACCATTCCACAGAAAAAATAGAACAGAATGTCCCTCACGTGACGTAAAAGCAGAGTACTGTGTTCGTGTGGTCTGAGGTTACCACTGTGTCACCGTATACCGTGTTTTGGGTTCGAATTTCGGCTGAGGCTCGGATGTTTCTGGATTTGAAAAAAGAGAAGAGTTTCGTGATGGTCCTAGCTCATTAGTAACTAAAATAACACGCAAAAATAACATCTTACGGGAATTCCACAAAAAATAGGACACAATTGTCCCGCACGTGACGTAAAAAAAACTCTTTAATGTGATTTTATTAACTTGAGGGAATAAACGCAATCAAGTAAGAAAGAAGTCATAGAAATCCAAGAAAAATATCAAAGACTTCAATTGTTGTCATTCACAGACTTTTTTTGGAAAGAAAGTAGAAAAGAAAGTTAGTGTCCGAATGGCATGTCCCATACGTGACACTTTATCTTCTAAGTAATAACTAAGAACATGCGCAACATACGGAATTTACCTTTTGTCAAAATTACAAGAATATACGAGGGCGCGCTGAAAAGTGATGCTTCCTTTTTTTTTGTCGGAAAACGGTTTAAGTTAACGGTATAAAACAAAAGCGGGTACATTACTAGAACTTTAGTCTTCAACTCTCAATAATTATTTTCCCACATTATTGTCATGGCGGTTAACACACTTCTGCCAACGTGGGAGGAGTTTCTTAATGCCGCCAGTGTAAAATTGTTCATCCTGGGGACGGAAGCACAGCCGGACTTTCTGCTTCACTGAATCGTCCGATTCAAAATGAAGGTCTGTCAGGTGTTTCTTAAGTTTCGAAAAAAGGTAAAAATCGTATGGGGCCAGATCTCGACTGTATGCAGGATGAGGTTGGACAGTGAAACCAAGGCGCGTAATCTTTGCAGTTGTCATTGTACTAGTGTGAGCGCGAGCATTGTCGTGTTGAATGAAAGGTTCCATTTGTGGACGAATTAGTCGAATCCATGCTTTCAGTTTTGTAAGATTCTTACAGCATTGATCAAACTTGATGGTCGTCTCTTTAGGCATGGATTCCATGTGCACTACACCATGAAAGTCTCCGAAGATTGTCAGCATGACTTTTGTTGCTGATGCCATAGCCTTAAACTTTTTTGGTGCAAGCGATACTTCATGGGGTTCTCTTGTTTTCAGGGTCAAAATGGTATACCCAACTTTCATCACTTGTAAGAATGTTCTTCAAGAAATGATCACCTTCACGTTCATGGTGCTGAAGCAACTGTTTGCAAATGCCCATTCTGTTCTGTTTAATGTCAGGAGTCAGCTTGCGCGGCACCCACTGTGCATAAAGTTTCCGGTATACCAGATTTCGATTATCACCTTCACTCACTCGCATGATATGCAACACTTCGTAGTGTGAAGCTGTTCCTGTGTGACGCGACGCTCCTCCCGAATCAGTTCATTAACACGGTTGCGATGTGGTTCATCAGTTGCAGTGCGTGACCTTCCACTTCGTTGTTTGTCACACAATTCAAGGTTCGCTCCCGTGGGGTTTTCTGTACGACCACGAACAGCGCAACGTCTTACCATACTGATGTCTACACAGTCATCTCCGTAAACACACTTCATTTTCCGATGGATGTTAATGGGGGACCCACCTTCCTTCTGCTATTAAAAATTCGATAATCGCCCTCTGCTTCAGCCGCACATGTCATGAATAGAACGAAGAGGTACTCCAGAGCACATAGTTGTTTACAACAGAGCAAAAAGGAAGAAGAAGAAGAATGGTGCCATTACTTTTCAGCATGTCCTCGTATTTAAAAAAATGTCTGGAAGTTGTATGTAAACGTCCCATACGTGACGGTGCTATGGCCCAATACTTTCTTCTAATACTGAAGTAAATGTTTAGCGAAGTATGTAGTACCCCAGATAGCACCCAAACTTGTAGTAAATTGGTACGAGGTTTGGTATTGTAAGTTTGCACAAAATTTGCATTGCATTGCTGAAACCTTGCTACAATATTGCAGCAAACTTGCTAGTTGACACACGCGAGATTTGCTACAAACTTTGCTCGCCAAACTCAGCACAAACTTGTCTTGTTAAACAATAAGCCTGTGGCGGGAAAACGTTTCTAATGCCTGGATTGGGGCCCGAACCTAGGATTTTCAGTTTCCTTTATAGTCGCTCACTCTACCGACTGCTATATCCTAACTATCTTATATATTTACTAGTCCATTTATGTTAAGAGGATAGTTTCTTAAGTAAATGCACTGATATGTGCTGAAATTCGAAGCTGTGAAAGCTCACTGATCCTGCTTTAGAGCTATGAAGAATGCTTCGTTGATTTGTCGCAAGCGAACCTCTTCAGGAAAATCATACTTTACTGTTCGGGTCGATGACATGTTGCGTTTTTGGTCTTTGTATTGCGTATACTGAAAGAAAAGAATAATTATCTATCTTCAATTGTTTACCTTATTTCCCGGGAAATGCGTACAATTTTGAAAAGTGTGTAAAATGTTTAAAGAAATGCAAAAGGACGGAAAGAGGAGGAAATGTTGCTAAGTACGAACAAAAGAAGTTATTATTTTTTAATTTCGGAAACCCGAGGTTCCAGTTAGTAATCAACAGGAAACATCACTTAGATTATCACTAGGGAAAAATCAATGCTAGTCAAAACCTGGTTTAAACTAGCGTACTATCTGGGAAACTTGCAACCAATTTGTTTGAGAAATGTCATCGACCCGAACAGTAAAGTACACACCCACCTCATTATGATACTCTTGAGGTGACTTGCTTGTGAAAACTCACGAATTAGCCTTTCTTCACAACTCTACTCTCACACAGGATAAATACGCTTTCCCAGTTTGGAATTGAAGTCTGCATAAATGCCTTTATTCCAAAAACTGTTTTCGTAACATCAAAGGACTAGTAAAATGTTCTTTTTCCAACAGAAGAACTCGTAGAGTGATTGATAGAGTGACAGACAACAAACGAATCTAAAGGTCGTAGGTTCGAATCCCATTGCAGACTAATATCTTTTCTTGCCACAGGCTCAATGTTTAAAAACCAACGGTTTTTAAAAGCAAGTTTGTCCTAAAAGGTTTTGTAGCAAGTTTGCTGTAAAATTGTAGCAAGTTTGCAGTCTTGCAATTCCAAACTTTGTGCAAATTTGCAATGTCAGTTTTCGTACAAACTTACTACACGTTTGGGTGCTATTTGGGGTAGCTTTTCATTATGAAGAAACTGATTGGTAGAACAGATGATTTCCTAGGGCAACACAATCCCTGGTCAGAAGCAGATGTATTCCATGAAATCACATTCTTAAGGAACTGTCGAATGAAACAGAAGGCACTACAACGCTTAAAAAGCACACTTGAAATAGTAAGGCTTTAAGAGGGCTATTCGCCCATTTTTTACGTGTTTCAAAATATTTCAAAAACTAAGAGTACTATAAAAAATCTACGTTCATAGCGCACTAGGACTTACAAATTACTGTGAAATACAACGGATAGCGATCTCGAAATCTTGTCGATTGACGGGTGATACGTTTTTAAAGATTATGACGTCATTGCTTAATTGAAGCCTCAGCACTCATCAATCATCAAGATTTCGATATCGTTGTCCTTTGTATTTCATAGTAATTTGTAAGTTCTAGTGCGCTATGAACTTAGAATTTTGATAGTACTCTTGGTTTTTTTAAAAATATTTGGAAAAAGGTTAAAAATGGGGGGCTTGGAACGAGGAGCCCTCTTAAGTTGTGCAAGTAGAATCTGGAACCGTGTCTACTTTCGATGAAAAAAAGAAAGAAAAGGAAGGAAATTAAAACCGCTGACCACACAGCGGTAGTTTTGGTTTTTGTGTTTTCGCCAATGAGCACGTGGTGGCGTTAGTTGTTGCTTGCTCTCGTGGAAAATCAAGCTACTGTTTACAACATCTTAGAAATAAAGGCCACTTACTTTTATATATTATTTTTTGTGTATAAAGGGAACTTTATGCGCTTTTCACGTGACTAATCACGTGCTCAGTGTTCACCAGTCAGTGGATGCTGATATTCATTTTTTTTAAAAATTATGCCTAAGACAACTGAAATGAAATGAGATGCACAGCTTTCCTTAAGGGTTACAACCATATTTAGAAGTAGACACCTCGTTTTCGATTTCCTGCACCTTGGTTGAGATTCTTTTTTGTATTGATTACGTATAAATCTCTATATTGTTAAAAGTATAGAGACATAATGTTTAAGATATTTAACGCTTTGCGAGAACTGTAAAAACGAAATGCTTTTTTCGTTGTTTGCTTTTAATGTAGAATACTGTGGAAAAGAAAACTCATGTTCAACAGGAACCTAATTGGAGATTACAGGAAGGCGACAAACAACTCTATCGGAACTTCCTGTAATTGGTTTCTTATCAATATGCTTACTGAACTCCTCTCTCCAAGGATATATACAGACCGAAAAGTTAGCGTTTTATTGGAAAGACCATTTTCGGCCATTGTTTCTTTACAATGATTTGGAATAACCCCCCTTGTCCAAATAAAAAGAAAATGACTGGTGGGATAGAACAGTTTAGGGCAGCGTTACGCAAACTATTTTCAAGGGCGGACCAATTTTATTAGTTGAACGGACCACCTTACTCTTGCCCTAAATTCGAGGGCAATTTTTATGATTTTGTGTTGTTTTGAATTACATACCAGCATACTAGATTAATATTGTCCTAATTTTATATTAAGATTAGTAGCTGGAAGCAAATATATATTAGTCTCTGTTTCGTAATTGAAGGCTATAAAGAATATTTTATAGGTCTATATATAAGCCATTATTTTTCAAAATAAAATTTGAATGATCTGTACCTTTCTTGTATACTTTATCCGAACAAAAACACCAGAGGTGCAAAAAGTGGAGCCAAGTTCTTTAGCCCTAAAAAGGTGTGAAATGGGAGACGGATGAGCCAAGTTCCTTGGTGACAGCATGTAACAGGAACAAAGGAACTTCGCGCGAGCTGGCAACAGCCTTAGGGTTGGTGGCGGTGGACGTAGTGGGTTTTAGGATCCCCACCACCCTTATAGCTTGAGGATCATGAACCTTGCCACCTCGCGCCAAGTTCCTTTGTTCCTGTTACATGCTGTCACCAAGGAACTTGGCTCATCCGTCTCCCATTTCACACCTTTTTAGGGCTAAAGAACTTGGCTCCACTTTTTGCACCTCTGGTGTTTTTGTTCGGATTTCACAGCTTTTTGTAGGTGTATAATATATATACTCGCTCGCTCGACCTCGTTTAGGTCCTCGCCCCCCGTAGCTGGCTGCGCCCCCAACTTCGAGTTTTTGGGTACTTAGGCCCCTTTATCGTAATTACTCTCCAGGACACTGTGCTTCCATGTTGCAGATTTTTTCCCATACCCACCACCCGTGGGAATGAGATAATTATTGAAACATAGGGAAGCTTTGCCATATTTATTGTAACCTACTTGTGATGATACAGCAAATTTGCTTCCTGCTGGCGGCCCTAAAATCCACCACCACCAACCCTAAGGCTTCAACATCATCTGGTGTTTTGCTCGGATTTCACAGCTTTTTATACGTGTATGTATATACTGGTTTCGCCTCGCTGGGTGTGCTGCCCCAGAATTCCGTGTGCGCCCCAACTTCAAATTTTTAGGGCTACGCCCCCTTTATTGTGATCAGACTTTCTGGGGACAGCGCCCCGTGCTGTGCAGACCTTTTCCCATATCTCCTCGGGGGCTGCACGCTCATAGCGGTGGTTTCATCCATTTATTGAAACATTTTCGTGATGGTACACCTTCATACCAAATTTCGTTTCTATAGCTCGAATGGTGTGGAAAAATTTTTGTGCGGCCATTTTGATCCAAGTTAACAACTTTTTCAAAAATGTAAATTATTCCTAAACTACTCTTGTTAATACACCTTTATGCCAAATTTCGTATCCCTAGTTCAAACATTCTGGAAAATGGATTATGAAGTCAGCCATTTTGGATTCAAAATTATGTCTTTGCAAATATTTGTAATCTACTAGTGATGATATACCGTCATACTTCGAAATTTCATATTTCAATTTTTAAAATATTTTTTCTTACAGAACCTCAAAATCGCTGATTTCGCAATAAACTCTTGTTCCTGTATAGCATGCTGACGTCTTGTGACACGCGAAACTCGGCTGCATGCACTGCCGTACGTGTTGATACTCCCCTCGATTCGCTCGCGTCGCTGCGCCAAGAATCCCACGGCAGGCCGCGCATCGAACTTGAGGAGTTTGGAGGAACTGCGTCTTTTTATCACAACCAGAATCTGCAGTGCACTGCGCCACATGATGCAGATAT
>JAGDQP010015025.1:0-26485 GCA_022664845.1 Lepisma saccharinum | reverse complement strand
ATATTGTTCAGTATCTGTTACTCTATGTTTAGTTGCGTTAAGTATAATCCTTTTTACCATTTGTGTTTCGCTTCTCGTACCATACAAGTTGGCTCTTGTCCAGTTCGCAGTACCAGATGTTTTGTTGACGGTACCAGAAAACCCTTAACTGAACCTGTTTAGTTAAAATTTATGGATCGATTTTTCTGTGTGTAGATTGCTCAAATATATCTAGTACGAGTTGTGGCAGCTAGAGGGCCAGGAGGTCTTTAGAATCTATCTCGTGTCCTGCTCTTCTTACGATCACCGTTCTTGATGTATTCCTCGTAATTCGGGAGCCATCTATAAAGAGCTTCGGGTACGAAAAGTCACTGGACACTACATTTAATATATTTATCACTATATTGTTATTTAACATTTCAATTAGAAATGTGACGTTATTTAACCTTTATAAGGCAAATAAGACTTGAGTGATCTTGAAAAGCAGATGTGTTTTTATACAGACCAGATAATCCAAAATATTGTGATCAGCCGGTAGAATGACATCATTTTCAATCTGTTCAGTGGCTTTCTATTCATCACGGCAATTCTCATTCCTCGAAATTGGAGGAGGAACAGTGCTTCCCCTGATATATTTCTAATATGTTAATATTGTACTCAACCTCATTGTTTTATTCATTTTTTTCTTTGTTATCACAATCATTCATTAAACTTTGCCTTCTTCACATAATTAGTCACATTATGCAACCTTTCTGCAGCATACAATATGTGCTCAATGAACACTAGTAGTATTAAAGGCTGTTGATTAGCTTCTCCAATGACTTTTCGCAACCGGAGTTCTTTTTATAGGTGACACCACTTGTTTTATTCATCCATAATGATCTACTTAATTACGACGAATGTATAGAATCACGAACAGAAATTGTAGATAGAGCAGGACACTAAATAGGGCCTAAAAACCCCTAGCACTGTAGCGGCCATATCTCATACTAGATGCATTTGGGCAGTCTAATCTTTTGGGATTATACTGTACTCAATATGACCTTTCATTCGATGTACCTGCACACTTTCAGACGGTGACTCATGTTGGCCGGTGTCAACTCATGCGGCACTCGTGAGTCCAGTGTTTGCACCTTACCGATCGCACGGAGTCGCCGCCGACTGACAGTCTATGGTGTATGCCTCCTCGTCTGCAATGGCACGAACACTTTTCCTAGGGTACGTTTCCACGGTGTTCCTGAGCAGCTCATTCGAATATGATATTGGTCGGTGCCCACGGAGTTCATTTTGCAATGTTGTGTCACCGGAACGAAATTCCCCATTCCTGTCCCGAAATAAACTTTTTTTTTTTTTTTTTTTTTTTGCGGTTTACTGTACAGAATGCCCCAGTTTGAATTCATAAAGAAAAAATCACTCGCAATTCTGTGTTATCCATGGTGCTATTTCATACGACCGTGTTCAACAACGCTGCCTTCTGGTTGTGTGGGTACCCGAGCCTGTTCGCTGAACGTATACAGAGTTTGTGACGTTAGACGCCTGACCTTAGTCGACCCCTGTGTTGCGTTGCTGAGGTGCATTTCCCACCATCGCACCAACCCAATACAAGGAACGTAAAAAAATCTAATGATAATCTGGTGAGCGAAAGAGTGCACGTACTGGATTTTCAACTGGATTTCTAACTGTAAAGGTAATGTGTCAATATCTTTAGAACGCTTGACTTGCTGTGGTAATTTGTCCATTTTTCTAGTGATTATTGTATCTTTATTCTAGTGATTATTGCGTCGAAGAATGATAGGTGAACTCTGCCTATGACGAGAGATTATGACGTATACTAGAATAATGTAAATGAAATAGAAACAGTAGCTTACAATTATCAAATCAATAAAGGAAGTCGAAGCAGTTTCGAATTAGAATCTTTATGAAAAACCGAAAGGGGGATATAACAACATCTGAAATTTCTGTTCTACGCTTTGAACTTCTGACGAGGTACATAGAGAGAATATTTAAACTTTTCTTTTATTATTTTCTGCCTACTTTATAGGCTATAATGATAGCTGTTACCGGAATTGAACCTTACTTTAATATATTAAACGCTTACATGCACGCCTGTGTAGGATACATGTTATACTATTTTTGCCAGCAAATTTCTGGTCACCCTATCTTGTTTTGTGTTAGGGTAACATGAGTAAAGAAGATGATCTAAAGACTTGGAATTATTGAAATGTACGAATCGCTCGTGCAAACACTTTTCAGCTCTGAAACATTCAGATATTTGTAACGTTTCTTTTGTTGAATACGGTACAACTTGCCGCTACGAATAAAAGAGAAAATTTTGCTTCAAAACTATAATTGTAGAGTAAAGGATCTTTACCGAATGAAAAAACTCAGAACTGTTGTTCCTGTCAATCATTCTACCGGAAATATAAACAGCAGTTTCTTGCAAATAATGACCCCCACCCCACCCCTTCTCTGGTTGAAAGGATACAAAGAAAGTTTGAACTTATTTCTTCAGAAAAGGTTTCCAAATGACAAACCACATATTCAGCTGAAATGCTTCATGCATTATACACATTATGCGATGACATTTGAACGGTAGAAACAAATACAGTTGATATTCGTATAATTTTCTTTATTTGAATAACCCCCAATTGCTAGTCAAAATATAGTAGTACCTTAATTCTGACACTTTTTCAGGGAATAAGGAAACGATTTTTCAGGTTTCTTATACGTGAATGAATTTTCTCTTTGAGATTTAAAGAATAATGTATTTTTCACTCTGATATTGAAGCCTCTGACATGAAGCCTCAAGGGAAAGTAATATCTAATTTATTCTGTTTTTCTTGTATATACTACGCTCTGTACTTGGGCCACTCTGCATTTGTGAATTCAGTGAAAATTAGTGTACGTTGATCTTACAGGTCTCTCTGATCTTTTTTTCTTCCTGTATCTGGGATCAGCTACGTATCTGATCCAGCAATCACAAATCTTATGTCTAAAAAAAAAAAAAAAAAAAAAAACTTTGGTCAACGTTATTTTAAATGAGCCAGTGTAGTAACTTTTGACTTCGGTCCGTCACGATAGATCATATACATCTAGTTAAAATCCACACTCATGTCCCTGACGGGACTCGAACCCAGGACCTTCGAGTGTTGGTCTAACGCCTTAGACCGCACGACTACTCGATTAGCGTCATATATCTAGAGAAACCTCTTTAACATGAAGTGACAGGTCCAAAATGCATATAGCAAACAGCTGCTATAAGTTGTTATAATAGCCATTGTTCGAATTATAAAACTATGTTTGATATGTTAGGACCTGTATCAGAGTCTCTCTGGCCACTTTTTTTTTCGAGGTGAAATTAATTCAAAATAGTTAAATTTTCCCAAGAAACAGTAAAAAATAATCGCCATGCATTCCTAGGAATATATATTTACTTTTCTTTTTTCTTTCTTTTTTTTTAAAAAAAAGTAAAGGGTTACAACGTTCCCGATTTCCTTTCACTGAGATAAAAACTTCCTGATTTTATGTTTCCCCTTTTAGAGAAATTTGTCTTCTTTTTCAGAAAGAAAAAAGATACACCGTTTTCCAATTTCATTTTTTAAAATTTTTGGTCAAAATTTTTACTCTGCCCGAAAAAAAATACGTTTTCCTTTTTCTCCAACAAATTTTCCATTTATCATTGATTTTCTTTTTAAAACATCCGTTTTCTTTTCCTTCCAAATTATTCATTTTCCTGTTTCCGGACAATCATACCGTTTCCTTTTTTCGTTCTTGAGATAGGAAAAAAAAATCACTGCAAAAACTAGTATGTCGCACCTAAAAAGACCAAGATTTTTAGGAACCCATCACAAGCCTAAACGGATGGAACTAGACAAACGAAATTTGGTATGAAGGTCGATCATCATTAGTAGATTTAGAAAATATTACAAAATGTTGAAAAAGTCGCCATCTTGGATCCAAAATGGCCGACAAAATGAATTTCTTCATAGAATACACAGCCTAAACGGTTGGAGATAGAAAAACGAAATTTGGTATGACGGTACATAATCACTAGTAGGTTACGAAAATATTACGAAATGTATCCAAAGACGCCATCTTGGATCAAAAATGGCGGACTTCAAAAATTCATTTTCAACACCGTTGGAGATAGAGATACAAAATTTGACATAAAGATGTATTAGCAAGAGTAGTTTAGAAAAATATTAAATTTTGAAAAGGTTGCCATCTTAGATTCAAAATGGCCGTCCAAAAACATTTTCCTCATCGTTCGAGCTAGAAAAATAAAATTTGGTATGAAGATATACCATCACGAGTAGATCACGACAATAAAGAAAATGTTTTTTAAAAAAGTTGCCATGTTTAATCCAAAATGGCCGCCCCAAAACCAATTTTTCAATCCACTGAAACTAAAGAAATAAAATTTGGTATGTAGATGTACCATCACGAGTATGTTACCCTACGAGTTAGTCTATTCTCTTTCAGTCGAAAAGAACGTCTTTTTCCCGGTGACGGGCAAACATATCTTGTTCGATTCGATTTTATTTCCGTTTTTGCAACCTCTAATATCTATAACTAGAAAATTTACTAAAAACTAAATTAGTAAATTGACAGTACTAGTAACTAAAAACTTACTAATACTGTATATTTCATATAATTCTACTATTGTTGTATTGACCTTACTAGTGGCTAGTGTTCAGTATCCTTATACTTTTTATTGTAATACTGTTAACCTTTTTGACAAGGGTTAGGTTGCTAAACAGCCATAGCCTGAATCTCGCCCGCTTCAATTAAGACAAATTCAATTCAATTCAATTCAATTTTGCGATTTCTAGATATTTATCACTTAAACTACTTTCTCCATCTCTAGCTTTGTAATCAAGGAATTTACAAGTTCGATTTGCAGTAAAGGGGAAAAGAAGGATGGTACAAATCTAGGTTGAACGCTAGGTTCCATTTTCAGAATTTTAAACTTACTGCCATAATGAAACAAATCAGCCTGAGCCTCAGATGCCTAAAGGCCTTGAAAGAAATTCACACATCCAAATAATGAAACAATTAGTTGGGTATCGCACAAGGGATTGAACAAAGTTCCAAAGTATTGTGTTTCTGTTCCTCGTGCTTGTTACGTCAGTAAACTTTTTACAAAATACTTTTACCTTCACCTTTACTCCTTCACAGAAAATAAAAATGGTCTTTTCCTTATGTTGTGCGTGCTTCTTCTACCGTAAAAAGTCATTGGCATCAGACATTAACCATTCATTACCCTCTGAATTTTATATTTATTTTTTTATGGTGACTGGGCTTTGTATGAAAGAAAAGCGGGATCCTTGATTTCAGCACACAACGTGCAGTGGCATTATTGCTTTTTATACAACAAAGGAATGAGGCAAATAAATTGTGAAATGCAAGGGTGCTTATTTTCTTTCATATACGCCGCACGCGCCGGTGGAAACAAGAAGACGTTATTCATGTACTGTCGTGGATAAAATAAATGATCACATAATATTCGTAGTCTAGCACCAACCAGGGTTGAAATGATCAAGATTTTGAAACAAAAAAGTCGATATTTTATTTTAAATCAATTGTTTTTATTCATTTTTTTAATATAAATAATTTGTGGTATTGAAATAGCTTCCAAGTTAGCTTTTTTTTAAATACATTAACCAACAAAATGCAAAGAAAATTCACAAGTTTGTGGTGTAATAGTGTCTTACGCTTCGCTAGGGAAGATAGCCATGGAAAATGGACACACAGCAACTCGTAATAATTTAGAAAAGGAAGGAAGACATGGCGTTTCTGACTGATCCTACGGTGTATACAGGGAATTTAACACGAACGAAACTTCTGCGTTATTTTCATCAATGCTTGATGATTGAAGTGGTTTCTGAGAGAGATCCCTGAATTCCGAAAAATGGAACGATTTAAAATGTTTCTACGTATCAGTTTTCCCACTAAAATGACGTATATTTTTCTTTTTTGCCAAATAATTGAAGTTTTTTTAATAATTGAAATGGCCTCTTTTCTCCGAGCTACCTCTCCCAAAACGAAATTTTCTAGGATTTAAATGTACTATGATAATATTTTATAAAATATGAGAGCTATTTTGGAGCCGCGGTGGCTCAGTGGTAGAGCTCTCACCTCTAGTGCGTGGCTCGATCTCGGCGCGTACCAAGTGAGTTTTGTGGTGAACAAACACCGTGTGCGTGGGTTTTCTCGGAGTTCTCCCGTTTCTTCCCACTTTCTTCGTTCCACTAGCTCTCCCATCATCATCCATTTAGCTTGAGCCAAAGTTGCCTAAATGTCTTTAAAATAAAATAAAATTCAATGAGAGATATTTAATATAGTCAAATCAATTCTGGATACTCATTTCTCGATGTAGGATTTTTCGAGAAATGATAGCCACGAATCGAGACCTTTGAGACCTAGGAATAGCCGAGAGGTTAGCCTCCTTGCCCACTGTGCTCGTGGCCACGGGTTCAATTGTCACCGGGGTCTATTGAACGTAGGGGTTCGGAATCCACTTTACCAAAAACCGTAGGTCATGTCCTTAGAAGTTCACCAGCTCGTTTAGGTCAATCAAGAACATCTACAGCAGGCATGACGAACAGCAGACCCGCGGGCTGCATGAGGTTCGTAATATAATTTTGTGCGGACCGCAGCTAGAAAAATCTATATTAAATTGTAATATGTAATCAAATTAAACTTAATAACTTAAGTTTATAATGAAATATCTTATATTATTCTCCCAGTAGTAAAATGAAATAACAAAGATAGTAATTTAGATATTGGGTAAGTGCAAAATTTGTACCCGGTTAGATTTGAGCAAAAATGTTGCTGAAATGCCTTAAATTAAAATTCGATTCTACCTGTTTTGATATGTGAGAGGTTAGCGGAATACTGACCTCACAGATGGCGCTCCCAGTGCCATCACGTAATCGGGAGAACATGAGAGCCGCCACACCCACAGGTAGTGAGTGTAGAGCAGAGAGGGTCAGCGTCAGGGTTGCCAACATCAGCACTTTACCATTTAATCTGGAGGTTTTGGGTTGGCAACTAGCGGGGAGAAAAGCTGGTCCGCGGTTAACGGGAAATTTGGTGGTTTTGCAGGAAGCCGCCCGAGGTTTCCTGTATTATCAACGGGTTTCTTTTTCTTAATTCCAGAATACAGGTAATCTCACCGAATGAGTGAAGTTTGTTTTTCTTCTTTCCAAAGCATGACTCGTTTTGTTGACTTCATTGTTTGGTGCAGTTAAATTTTCATACAACTTTCTTGTCGCGTACGATTAGCAGTTTGTCATCCATTTCGGGACTTTCGAGTGCCTTAACAACTGGATAATATCTTGTCAGTGTATAGTATGAGCTGTGGACTGAAGAGGAATTCAATCTGGCATATTTTTGTTTGTGTGGTGTGGGTGAATTTTCTAAATTTTGTTCAAAGGTTGGCGATTCTTTGTATTTTATTAAAATAGGAAAAACAAAGCCTGCATACACATAGACATTTCATAAGGAGTGGATCCAAGAGTGTCTGGCAGGGGAGACATTGAATTCGGATGACGAAATTCCAGAAATGCAGTTTTAAGATAAGCACTTACTGTACATTATTGTTTAAATTCTCAGTTCAAACACGCAAAGTACTGATAAGTTCTTTGTGACTTCTTGCACAAAAGAACTTGCAACTGTTAACTACGAATATATTCGGTAACTACAGTAAGGGTTCATAATATTGACCACCCATTCTATGAACATACAACGAGATCTAAACCAACCAAACCTTGATGGGTGGTCAGTATTCTTAACCCCTAACCTTTTGTTGCTTTTCATATGGCTTCCATTATGTCCACAAAATCTGGTGCTTTTTGACCCAAAATGCGAGTTTTCAGACGCCTGTCCGCGGAAATTTGCTCTTGCGAGTTGGCAACACTGGTCAGCTTATCGTGTCGGTGAAATGGATACCGATAAAAAGCACATAAGACAGTTAACTTTTTGAGTTCGATAAAGGCAGTAATGCGGTCACAGTATGCCGCAACCTTCAGCAAGTGTATATAGAAGATGCAGTTTACGTTAGCACGGAGATGGAAGCTGTGAAGATCAACCACGGTCTATCAGTCTTCTCCGAAGAGGATCTTGACCAAGCCATACGAAACAGCCTTAATCGATCCGTAGAGGAATTAACGAAAATCTTTCAGGTACACAGGCAGCAGTTGAAATACATCTCTTATCTCTGAGTTTCACCACAAAGTTCGATCGTTGAATTCCACACCAGTTAGGGTTCAACTCAACCGGAGGAATGAGTCGGAACCTGTGGTTTCTTGCTTTCCTGGCACGAAAATGACCGGTTCTTGTCACACATTATCACTGATGATGAAAATCGGATTCTGAACTGGAACGTAAAGCGTCCATTGACTTGTATGTCGTGTTTCTGAACCGCCTCCATCGGTGTTCGAAAGTGAAGTAACAGTATCCCCTGTGCGATGCGCACGCGCCGTGAACAGCGCATGGGGAATATGGATAGCCCTCTATATATTCTCGACCAACGCAACGGCAAGAATTAAGGTCCCGTGCTGGACCTCCTTTACCTCCCAAGGTGCTCAATTTGAAAGGAGGCTGAGCACCAGTAATGGGAGCAGTGAAGAAAAGTCTCTAGCGTCCTGGCCGGAATTTGAATCCGGGACGCTCGGTTCGTAGTCACACGCCTGAGCCACGACTCGAGATAAGTGTGTGGTGGAATGTCAGAGACATAATTCACTGGGAGATTCTTAAACCTAACCAAACCATTAAAGCCACATTCTACTGTCAACAGTGGTACAGACAACGAGGAGCATTGCGATCGAAGAGGCCAGGCTCGTTGATCGCCAATGAATCATCAATCATCATCCACCACGACAACGCCAAGCCACATGCTGCTGATATCGCCGTCTAAAAATGATGGACTTCGGTTGGAGGTTTTACCTCACCCGCTTTACTTTCCTGAATTGGCCCCTAGAGACTCATTTTTCGTACTTTTGAAGAACGCCTTCGCTCGTAAAATTTTTGAAGATGCTGTGAAAATTGAAGTAAAACATTACATCGACTAACTCTCAGGACTTTTACCGACGTGGTATTCATCTACGATTGCGATGGGTAGAACTTGCACGTACCTAATACAGAGTTGGAGCAGTCTAGCAACTTTTGTCTTCGGGGCAGAGTATTAGTCGCATTTCTAGCAAGATCTCCAATTCCATTAAACGAGCCTGATGTTACCTTGAGAAGAGTCTGATGTGCCTACGTGACGCTACCACTCATCAGAATTTGGCCCTTGTATAGAAAATAGTTGGTCACACCTGATCTAAAGTATTTCCCCGAGTCAGTGAGGTAGTGTGTTAATATTTTAACTGCTTCACACTTTAGCTCATTAGTGTGATTATTGTACATGCTCTTTCAAACAAGCCTTCTTGTTCTTAGTTTAAATCGTTGCTTCTGAGACGCAATTATACAGTTGAAAAGTACGAAGAACGTTTGTTATCGCATGTAATGAAACATTTGTCAAGCGTAAAATCCACAAGCCATTGCCTTGAGTCATATGTCGTGAAAGCTGTTGATGTTTCATCCTCATTGGATCTGCTAGTGACTCATGAACAGATCATTTTGTACTCTTATATTACGGGTGATTATAGTATCAGTGTGTTTTGTCACGGTACTGTTACGGTGCATACTTTATTTTTTGAATTTACAAGTGTATTGTGTGTGTCACATGAATGAATCATGGATCAAACTCAACGCTGAAACGCACAATATGTTTGAAGGGCGTTTCTCATTCTACAATACTGAGTATTTCACACTGTGTATACATCTTGTGAACTTGAGATAAAGGTTGTCTCGTACAAGGAATTCCCAGATCAGTTTTCACGTTGATATCTAGATCTACGAGTTTATTCTACTTATTAATTTTCCATTGCTGATATTTTAATGAAACCTACGGCCTAAACCCGTCTCTGACCGCTGGTGAAAAAAGAAAAAAACTTGGTCAGTAGAACCAGAAGTAGAAGCTGCACGTTTTATTAAGTTTAGAACCACCGCACTTGTTAAAAGCAAACCAGAACGTAATTTCTCTGCAATTCAACACAGAATCTACATGAATTTTTGATTGTAGAGCATACTTTCTTTTTTCATCTATTTTAAAGGTTTCAATGAAAATCAATGGTGATCCTTCTGGAGATGTTTTCAAATTTAATAGTTATATTGTTTATTTGGAGAATCGGAGGATAGAATTTTGATTTTTTTAAATTGTTAACGAAATGCATTTATGTGTTACAGATCAAACAGTTCTGCGTTTCGTGGCTTCGTTATTGTCTGTTATAAGACCACCAGGAAATAATTGGCAATTTTCATTCAATTAGAACAATATAATTGAATTGAATTTGAATCTGTTTATAGTCTTTAAGCATCTGAGGCCCAGGCCAGTATAATTGAGTGTAATCCTTATAGAGAAAGTATGTTTAAAATGTTAATTTATTTATATAGCTCAGGAGTATAGAAAATAAATAACAGTGGTCCTAAAACCGATCCTTGTGGTACTCCTTGATGGTTAGTGATTTGTACCTATTACAAGCCATGGTAATGATTCTTATTCTCCGTTACCTTTTCAATGTTACTGAATGAATTTCAAAATTTGAGGGCCTAGAATTGTGATATTTGAGTATGACTAGCAATAAATTGTGATGTACGGGGTCGAAAGCTGCACTAAAATCAAGAAGTACAAGACTTGTTACGTACTGCAGTATTGTTAAACTTTATTTATTCAACAATTTTGGCACATAAATAATGAGCCAGACTTTGATCGTTTATGCGCACTCCAATAATGCGGGGATATGAGCAAGATGTGCCAAGACAAATTTCATTAATAAGCGTTTTTGGTTTCCTTGGAAAACAAATAGTTTTTGGTGGGTGCAAGGATAGAACATGTAAGGTTAAAATACCTTACTATTAAATGAAAATGCTTATTATATTTATATTTAATATTTTTCTTTGGTTTCTTGTCATCGTCGTTGAATATTGATATATATCTTATAGTCGTCGTTATAAAATATTTTTATGTAAATATGCGTTGTACTTTATAGAATCCTCCTTCGTAAAATCAGCTAGCTCAGCACATCAGACTCTTCTCAAGGTAACATCAGGCTCGTTTAATGGAATTGGAGATCTTGCTAGAAATGCGACTAATACTCTGCCCCGAAGACAAAAGTTGCTAGACTGCTCCAACTCTGCTTTTACGAAGCCTAACATTCCATAACTGTTTGCAGTGGTGACTACTCTTCGCAACTTTCCAGTACAAGCCTTATCAGGGTTTAGTTTCCGATGAGAAAAGAGTAAAAGGGCTTAAAAGGCACTGCACTCTTCCTCACATCACTAGAACGCGAAGTTAAAATAAAAAAATTGTAATTCAAACAATCAATTTATTAAAAATCAAGTGTAAGCTATACATATAACTTCAATGCCTTTCTTGCATACAATGTTAACTTAACTTTCGTGGCATAGCTATTCCCATATCTTATTTCTTCGCGATCATGAATTAATCATCTCTTTTCATTTATATCAAAATAAATCTTGTTTTAAATTCAATTAAATATTTACATTTCTGCTAACAACAACAATTGCTTATATCCTTTTAAATAAATTCATAATCATTTCTCCTATCTTGTTGTTCTAAATTAAAAACAAAAAAATACAATACCTATAAACAATTAGGTTGCACATATCCATAATCATTACGTTTAGAAATATGTAAAGTTGTTTCATAACAATATAAACGAATCAAGATAGTATAATATCTCATTTAATTCATTAAACTCAATAGTAAAACTCAATTTTTAAAATAAAATTCGAATTAATTTCCGCAATTGTCAACAATATAAACACTTAAATATTCAATATAATTAATTAGATTCCATTAATTAACGTACTAAAAGCTTTTAAATATTCAGAATAGTTAATTAAATTCCATTAATTAACGTCTTATGAAGTACCCATATCAATACACAAGCCGTCTCCGTGGCCACTAAGAAGTCACAATATAGTCATTAAAATGTTGGCAATAAAGCCAATAAGTATACAAAGTGTTCATCAGTAACACATGTACACATCTGTACACGAAGCTAAGGCAGTTATAGAGTGAGTACACGTGTGCGCGAAGTTTTTTTTTGTTCCATAGTGTTTAGCAGTTTATTTAGATATTTAAACTTTTTTCCTTGTCTTAAATATCTGTTTCATGTTCTCTATTCTATCACCCTTGGTGGCGTGTGTGTGAGAACAGTCCTGGTGCGATTTTCCTTATGAGAAAAAGACAGTCTTTCTTTTTCTCATTACGAATATGATGACCTCGTGACTAACCTTTACTTAAAATACATACACGTGGCAAATATCTGTACTTTGCAGGTTTTCCTCTATTTTGCGAACTATTTTTAATACGAGAAGATTTATGTAATGAGGAAAATTCCAGTGCTTAATTTTTTCCATTGTACGAGGTATTGTCCAATTGAAATTAAACGAAAGATGTGACTGTGCTTCCATTGTGCTCTCAGGTGAAAATACGAGCGGGGATCAAAAAGTAATACCTTCTGTGTCACAAAAAATGTATTAATGAACATAGAACAAGAAAAGCTATTGCAGATCATAGCGTAAACTGTCCTCTGCAGAAGCCTACCCTTCAATATAGTCTCCATGAAGTTGAACACGTGTACGCCATCTTTGAACCCAGGCGTCAAAACCATTTTGGAAAAATTCAGTAGGTTGCTTTTTGACCCATGATTTGACAGCTGTTTTAACGTCATCTAAATCATTGAATCGACAACCACGTAGGTGTTCTTTTAAAGGACCAAGTCAGAAGGGGCCAAATCAGGGCTATAATGTGGGTGAGGAACAACTGACCAGCCCATTTTCGCAATCGCCTGATTTGTAAAAAATGACGTGTGTGGGCGTGCATTATCGTGATGGAGCTTGGTGGAATGAATAGCTTGATGGAATGAATGTCTTTCAGTGGTCTCTTCTCACATATTGCTTCCTTAAGTCACCTAAGTGTGTTTACGAGATGCTCAATGCATCAGTAACACTCTCAACTGTAACGCGCATGTCGTCTCGAATCAATTCCTCAGCACGTTCTCGATTTGCATCTGTGATCAATGTTGTCGGCCGGCCGCTTCTTGTTTAGCAACGTTTATCTGCGATTTCTGTTTCTCCGTTGCTAAACTTCTTCACGCAACGCCGCGCATTGCTAATGTCCATTACCACATCCCCATAAACATTTTTCAAGCGATTATGGATTTCCTTGGGTGGACAACCTTATTTCGCCAAAAATTCGATGACGACTCTTTCTTTTAGCTTCAGATCCATGGTTCTAATTACTCAATCTGAACAAAACCCCGTACATTAGTAGAGTAAGGCTATGTCTATAATATCACGCATAGATAAGTCAGTAGCTGTAATAGAAAAAAAAAATATATGAGGGAGGCATTACTTTTTGATCCTCCCTCGTAGTTCTCTCTACGAATATTCTTATGCTACAGAGATCTACGAAAATTATTATTTTTCCTCTATTCTGGGAATTTCGTATCAAAATAGAAAACAAGTACTTCAAAAGCACGCCATGCCATCACACTTCTTCTGGAATACTTTCTTGTGAAATATGTAATCAATAAACGTAAGCTGTTTCAGCAACAATTTATACGTTTAAGAACTGATGAATCAGAATTAGTAGAGACAGGATTTCTCTCTGTCTCTTTCTTTTTCTATTTCCTTCTTAATTTATCTTTATTTATTTCTTTATATCATTTATTCTTCTGTTTCTTTATTTCTATCTTTATTTATTTTTTATTTAACAACAGAAAGATTCATATAAGCATGGGCAAATAACCTGTTATATTTTTCAGCTTTCAAACAACTGATTTTTTTTCTAATTATTTGAAAACTTAAGTTTTCGTATTTTAAGAAAAATGAAAATCTGTGTTTATTTTTCATTAAAAAAAAAAAGGAACCACCGTTTTACGTCCAAAGTCCAGTTTTTGGTTTCTTAGGTTCGTCATAGATGTTGAAGCTCAGGAGAATAGACCTCACCCTCATTACTTGACGGCGAGGATGGAGATCAAGTCATAACGTCACAGTTACCCCCCTTGCACACGGTCGGATTTGCTTGAAACATGTCGGAAGACTTTTTTTTTTTTGCATGAAAGAAACTGGAAAAGTAGTGGAGCGTTGCTTTAAATTGAGCTTTGTACACGTTCAGACAAAGAGTTCTTCAGGTTTTTTTTTTTTGCCGGACAGCTGCCTGAAGACTCCACTGGGCTTTCCGATTGTCTGAAGGCGGATCTTGTTAAAGTGGCAATGCAAATTTAATGCGCGCATGCACACCTTCAGACTTGTACCAAACAATGTCGGCCCGGTTTCAGTGTTTCCATCCCACGGTTTTATAATTAAATCTCCTGTTTCTTTGCATTACCTACTGTTGTACGGTTAATTTTCTTCCTTAAATACCATAAACTTTCCTATTATTAAAAGAGAATATAAAAATCCATCGTGGTGTACCCCATAACGTAGAAATATTAACAGTATTTATGTGATGTATAATGTTATAAGTATGGATTTCCGTACTTGTCTCCCCAGCCTCTCATTCTCGCCTCTTGCTTCAACTTTTGTCACAAGACTTTCTTTTTTACGCTTGTGCAAGAGAACTATTGGGTAGCCATGATCCATTAAAAATTGAGGACTGCCCGTACGCTGTAACCCGATCTCGTGAAAGACAAAACAAAAGCAACGTCAGACTTGTAAAAAAAACCTTGTGACAACAGCATGCAAAAATAATTCTCTCAGTATCGCAGAGTCATTTGCTTGCGATAGACAGTTTTCCGATAGTCTGCAGGTTTCCGTATGACATGTCGGAAGCATGCGGATAATGAATGTTGTGTTGATGAGGAAATGGAGGGAGAGGGAGAGAGAGAGAGAGAGAGCAGTGTTCGAATTGAGGAAAATGTAGAAGGGGGAAAATATTAATATCTTAATTTGAACCTAAAAAAAAAATAATAAGTAGAATTAACTTTTCATGTATCGCAAAGAGTTCAATCAACAGTCATTTTTGTAGTGTAAGGGCCCAAAACGAACAAAAAAGTGAATTGTGGCTCAGTGGTAGAGTACTCACTTCATCTTTCCTTCACCACTGGTTCGCTCTCGGTTTATGCTGGGCTTTGTGGTGGACAAACATCATGTGCGTGGGTTTTCTCGGGGTTCTCCCGTTTCCTCCCACTTTCTTCATTCCACCAATTCCTTCATCATTCATCCGACGTCACCATTTATCCGTCCCGAGCCACAGATGCCAAAAGGCCGTAAAATTCATTTCAGACAATAAAAAATCCGCATATATTTCCAATTTTTCACACCGTCAAGCTAGTAGTGTCATTGGAAGCACTATTCTATTACAAACGAAATGCATCGAGTCCTAATTTTGCGTTAATTGTAGGGTAGGAGCGGCAAGTAATTTTATAAAGGTCTACAATTTCACTTAGAAATAACTCTTAGTGGAAAGAACGTCACTTCATGGTGCACGAAGTAGTTACAAACAGTTGTATTCCTACGAAGAGAACTTTAGATTTTTTATTTTCCCTGGCTGAGAATAGCTGTAGAAAGGAAGAGATGGGGAAAATAAATTAAGAAGGGGAGAAAAATTCCCTGGCTTCCCCCTTTCAATTCGAACACTGAGAGAGAGAGAGAGAGAGAGAGAGTGAAAGAGAGAAAATATAGTTTACACAGTGTGTTCCATAACTCATGTTCCCTTTTTCTTTTCAATTTTGGAATAGAATAAATCCATGCTTTTCTGTGTAATTTTGCTAGCACGTGAGGAAGGGGTGGGTGGATGAGTATGTAAAATTGAATAAGATTAATTACAGATACATTGGACAAACGTTTCATTCTCTTTCGAAAACTGCGAAAGCGATTTTCTCCTTTTTGGATATTAGAGTGGGTTTCCCTCCTTTTTTGTTTTAATTCAGACAACGAAACATTGACCCAATGTTTCTCTAATTAACCATATTCAAGTTTTACATACCTATCTCTCTCACGTGCTAACAAAATTACAGCGAAAAACATTGATTCTTCCCAAACTTGAAAAGAAAACGGAAACAGGTGTTATGGAATGCACTGCATGTAGAGAGGATATATGTATATATCAATATATATAGCAACACTGTCTCTCTTTCTATTTTTCCTTTTGTCTCCCTCTTCCCTTCCTCTCCATTCGCCTTCTTCGCGCGAAAACATTCTATTGTTCAATGAGTAAACAGTAAACATGGCGAGAAACATATGTTCCAAACCGGATCGGATGAAAACCTGAAGTGCTTCAGATTTTCTTCCGACAAAATGTCTGTCAGACAAAACGGAAGCTTGTCGGAAAATGTGTAAGCAGCCTATAGGATGAGGACAAAGTTGTAACTGAGGGTTGAGGTGCATGAGAGTTATAACTTAAGGTGAGAGCTAAGTGGAAGGATGAGATCAGGGCGAACTTAAAGTGTGAAAGTAAGTGAGGGCGAAGGCGAGGCAAAATCTTGAGGGTCAAATTGAAACGTGACCGTGAGAATGAGTGAGATTTGCCGAACATGAATACCTTTCGAAATGACTCATACGATACTCTTCAAACTGCAATTTTTATCCTTAAATTTTCCCTTTGTTTTAGATCTGGCTTACATGCGTAAATTTACGAATTAAGACTATTAAATCCTAATATATATTTTCCCTTTCTTCCGGCAGCCGGTTTCTGGATTTATTTTGTATCAAACATGTTCTGTTGGTCTTTAATTTAAAATAATTACTTTAATCGTACAGTTAACCTATATTTTTCTTTTGCTTATCGCAATTTAAGATTTGATTTTATCATAGAATGGAATTCTTATTTACAGTTCTCCGTTTATTAACATGTCATCAGTATTGTGTTATCGAACCTTTTAATATCTGATATCTACACTGAAAAGCTTCGTTACCATATCAAGGTAGTAGTATCTGCATCCGTTTTTAAAATTATTTCTGAACTGTTCACGTGTCACCGGAATTCAAATCATGTGTGATAGTATGTATTATCTTCGTTTTTGTTTTATTTTTAATTATGCACGGAGAGACTTTTTTTCAGTAGTATCATGAAATGCCAGTTTCGATTTGAGAAAAAGAAACTTGACAGTTGATCAAATTCTGATATATTTTTCTTCATCGCGAAGAAGTTTAAAACAAACTGCTAATGGAAAGAAGGATTTTAACACACTCTGTCAAATGAGAGGTTTCGTGCAGAAATAGTGTAACCCACATTAGAAAATTGCTTAGAAAAAAGGTACGTCATAGTAAATCCAGTATTATTGCCAACAAAAATATTGAAGGCACTTAAGATGCTACTTTGGGATATAAATCTTTGCTCTTTATTTGTAATTTACTATAAAAAATATAAAAACTTTTAAAATACATACTTTTCTTAAACAAATCGTACTAAAAAGTAAAAAAATAATTTTGTTTATGCATGACTAAAAAGAAAAACATGAGGCATCCTCTCATATACAGTCACTTTATAAATTCTTCAATAGGCGTGTCCCATACTTTTTGTTTTAATGATGCATAAACAAAATTATTTTTTACTTTTTAGTACGATTTATTTAAGAAAAGTATGTCTTTAAAAAGTTATTTCAGTGTTCTTATACTTTTTCTCAAACTACTATTTTGTGATCCAAATCCTAAAGTGTTCTGCAACCAGTCAAAACTCAACTTCGTTGCAGAGTAGTATTTATTTTAGGATAAAGAAGTTCATATTAAAAATGTTAAAATATGCTTTAAAATATATAGAAACATATGAAAGTAGCATTAGAATATTGTATTGTCACCCGATTTACGTTGCTGTGCAAATTTTCATCAGTGTATGACGTCGGGAAATGAGTTTAATTAGCGCTGCAAGATTTGAGGACACCACGAACCATTGTGAACTAAAGAAAATAATGTAATAAAAACACAAAATTATATTAAAAAATGTATTTCTGGGTTACACCATTTTTGCACCAAACTCCTCAAATATCAGTACAGTGTTCTGGCGTAAACGGAAGGCCCTTCAGGACAAATTTCCCTCTCCGCTCATCTTGATCTTTTTTCTCTGTTCGTTTTATTTAACATTCATGGTCCTGACAGGCAACTACAGGACGTCATCTTCATCTGACAAGAAGCAATGGTACACCTAGCCCAGGGATATTCGGGTCATACACCGGCCTTCGACAGAATACTCATCAGCAAATCCGGACGTAACGTAGGTGACACGGCGACTTGGTCTGGAACTTGACCGGAATGATCAAAATGACCTGATTGACCCGGTCTTGAGCCGAATGGCGACGCGACTGACTCGGTAAACCGATCTTAACACAAATTAACTTTGTGATGAAACATTCCCGATGACCTAATCTTAAACCATTTGACCCAGTGAGCCAATCTTTACCCAACGACCATGTCTTCACTCAATTGGACCTGTTCCTGTTAGTTTGAATCAACCAATATTTCAGAATAGCCTTCCCGAGAGCAGAGTTATTTACTTACCTTAGGGGAGGGTGGGAGGCATTTTTGTTCTTTCCGGGAAAATAAGACTTTTCCCATATGTTTTTGGTATTGTTAGGAACTTTTCGGGGTCGTGTTCTTGGTATTTTTGGGAGTAACACCCTCGTTCTCGGTCATCCCTGAAAACAACACTGTTCAAGCGCTGGAAGTCATAAGGAAAGAATTAGAAACCCTGTTTGCTCTCCAGGTCATCGGGCTGAAGTCAGGTCACCGGGTCAGACTGAGTACTAAGCACAGACTCAGTTCAAACCTTGCCGGAATGAACCGATTGATCCGGTGATTCGTTTCAGCTCTGATCATCACTTTATAGTTAGATAAGCGTTTCTTGCTCTTTGAAAACAAATAGCTTTCATTATTTCCCATATGATTTATTATAACATTATTCGTAAATTTACATGTACTTAAATACGATTTACAGTTGAAGGACAACGACCATATCTTTATATGTATCTTGGGAAAGCTTGCTTCGCTGTATTACAATGAAAATTCAGTCCTTCAGGTCTTATCTTTGACCTTCGTAAGAAATTTTTGCCTTACTCTTGTTAACTAATCTTTGCTAGTCAGGCTTCCACATTTATCAGTTATTCCTGTGATTGAATTAACTCCTTCAAAAAAATAAGATAATATTGAAACTTGTATGACATTTGACGCATCTCAAAGCTAAAGGCTATTTACGTCCAGTGGATTCAGGATTTCTAGTTTGAGGGGTGCAGTTATATTATACCACACATATCCCCATTTAGATTTCTATCCCGTGGGATATCCTTAAACATCTGAAAACAAACAAGTAATTATATAATAATCTAGATTTGAATTTATGGGAATATCCGGAAAGGACCACATACCAAGGAATATTCACAGAATATGTTATTATCCATGACGTTCAGATATTCATAGAACGTTCTTCATGTATGCCAGAAATACATTAGAATATATTGGCATATCCTTATGGGGATATTCGTAGTGTAACTGTGTTATATGGGTATCACGCTGTCTTTCTTTCTGTTTTGGGATGTGTAGACTTGAAACTGAAGGAATGTTAACTGGATGCATGCGTGGATGAATTACTGGTCAGATATTTCACCGATAAAGAATAGAGAAGGTAATGGGATGGACCTGCATTAATTTTTCTTTCTGTTCCGACACAATCGGGAGACAAAGGTAAATTGGAATCAGGAAGATTCTCCTCGGATTTGAATGCCATGATCTCCCGATTGCGAGACAGCACGCTTGTCCTGAGCCGCACCGCACCGCACGGTAATAATTTTCACTTCCTGTAAGCATTTTTCTACGTAACCAATACGTGTCCTTAGTCTTGATGCAATAATAATAATAATTCATAAAAGCAACTCTTTTATTACAGACTTTTCTATAATTCAAATGGTTCGTGGTGTCCTCAAATCTTTCAGCGTTAATTTAACTCATTTCTCGACGTCATACAAATGATGAAATTTTGCACAGCAACTCGGGTGACAATTCATATATTTCTATATTGCATATTTTAATATATATAGATATATTTTTTAATATGGACTTCTTTATCCTAAAATAAATATTAGTCTCCAACGATCTTGCGTTTGACTGGTTGCAGAACACTTTAGGATTTGGGTTACAAAACATTAGCTTGGGAAGAAAAAAAAATTGAACACCGAAATAACTCGAGAAAGAAATAAAAAAAAACATTTTAAAGACATACTTTTCGTAAACAATTTGTACTAAAAAATAAAAAAAATAATTTTGTTTAGACATGACTTAAAAGAGAAGCATGGGGCGCGCCAATTCAAGAATTTATAAAGTGACTGTATATGAGAGCGCCCTTCATGCTTTTCTTTTTAGTCATGCATAAACAACATTATATTTTACTTTTTAGTGCGAATTGTTTCAGTAAAGTATGTGTTTAGAAAGCTTTTTTTTTTATTTTTATTATTTTTCCATTTATCTGTTTGTCTACAAATGTTCAGCAAGTTTTGAAAAATAACTACAGAGGTCTCTGCTGTTTTCAACGCTGTGGTCTCTGGTGGCGAAAAAGGAACTTATTGCAGTATGTTCTTTTTATGCTACAAAAAAATCTTTAACTTAATTTTAATAATAATAATAATAATAATAATAATAATGTGGGGAAGATATTGATGCCCTAAAAAGTAACACCGTTGTACTAGTAAAAACTTGCGAGAGCCTATACAGATAAACATGGAGGAAACAAAATAAATATACGATAACGATCTGAAACTCAGAGAAAGAAGGAAATAGAAAAGTACCTATTAAGAATGAGTTCATAGAGGAAATATAAGCAAGTTTAATCATTTGGGAGCACGTGTAACAAGGACAAATAAGGTCACGTTAAAAAAAAAAGTCTCTTAGTGTCGAGGGGTGCGTATTTCTATCCCGTTTAGAAGTTCATAACCTTGCGTTTTATAGCAAAAAAAAAGTTGAAACTGAGAATATACAGAACAGTTATTCTGCCAGTATGCTTTATGGCTGCGAAAATTAAGAATGCGACCTTGGCAGATAAACATAAATTGCGAGTGTTTGAAATAAAGGTCTTGAGAAAGATATACAGGTCAAAACAGTACGAGAGGACTGCAGAATGGAGGAGACTGCATATTGAAGAACTCCACAGATTGTTTGATTCACCCGATATTATGAAAACAATGAAATGGCGATGGCTAATAATAGAATGGACGAGCCATGAAGCTCGGATGAGAGAGAGAGAGAGAGATGAAGATTATATTTCATCATTGTTGGCAAGCCAGTGGGGGACTTGAGTATAGGCTGACTTGAGTATAGGCTTTGAAGCTAGATAGACGTGTGCGTGAGTGCTCCGTGATTCGAGTGTTTTTCATGAGGAGAAACGGGGCGGACCAAAAAAGTAAGTAGATATTTTTATTTATGAACATAAGTGGAACGTTACCTGAAGGTGCGGACCTCGTATTATTTTTTTTGAAGGAGATATCAGGAACAGAAATTTCCCATGTTAATCATATGGGAATAAAGAGAAGTCATTCACGTTGGCTCTGAGATCTCTACATCACCAGAGTGTCTTTGACCGTGGACATCCGGCGTCCTTGAAAGGACAATCAATTGCCAGATAAAATTATTCCAAGTCCCGGTTCCTCCACAATAATAAAAATTCTACTAAGTTCTTTGTGTAGTGCCTATATAAGGAACATGGAGGGCTAAGAGGTCTGTGCCTTCCGGGCCGCTGGTGATGGGTTCATGATATTTTGGGGGGCCGTTGACCTCATATATGGGACTTATTGACCCCCCGGGAATGTTTTCGACCAGGAGTTCGGTGGCGAACGTTTTAGGGTGGATCCCCCGGGGGAACTGACCCTCCCGAAAAGTGTGTAAACAAATTAAACAAATTTAAAAAAAAAAGAAAAAAGAAAAGAAAAAAGATTATTATTATTATTATTATTATTTTGGGCTTTTCGGTTCCCCTTTTCACCCATTTTTTCCTTTTCCCCTTTTTTTTCCTTTCCCCCACCCTCCCCTTTCCCGGAGGTCTGCGGCCTTCTGGGTGTCGTGTGCCTTGAACCGCGGTCCTGGGGGTGCACCCGCTTTCTTCCATAAGTGATAAACACTATCCTTTTTTGTGTTCTTGTGTACTGTATAGTGTGTGTAGTGTACTTTTTACAAGTGTGCGAAACCGAAATTGAAAATGGCGAAAAAGTTCGACCTCGCGGACGTCACCAGATCGGGTCTGGAAAAAGTTGAGGCTGAATGGCTAAGCCCAGCGCCGGACACTCGTGAGTACCCGAACAACCCTTTCTACCTTAGATTTCAAAGCAAGGTGAAGAAAAAGGAAATAAATGCTACGAAACATCGATCCAATAAAGAGGACAAAGAACTGAAACAGGGCATAATCGACGAAGTGTATGCAGAATGGGAGAAAATACACAGGGACAAAGATGGAACACCAAGGTCTCTGAGGAACGTGAGAAAAGGACCCACTGACCGGGATGCGGAGGATAGCATGTCAAGACCAGGAACACCAAATCCAGTATCCGAGGATACAACCAAGAGGAAGAGAATACCGGAAGAAGAGGAGATGACCAAAAGAAGAAAGGAAGAAAAGGAAATGGAGGATCTCAAGATCAAACAGGCATTTTTAGAGGGTAGAATACTCGAGCTAGAAAGAAACCAAGCCAAACTTGAAAAAGAAAACGAAAGGCTAAGGAATTGTGAAATCAAGCTAGTTCAACTCCAGACCAAACTAGAGGAGAGGGAGCATGAGCTAGACAAACAAGAGAGAAATATCAACGTATTGAGAGAAGATGCGATCCAAGGTAGTATTCACGTAAAGGAATTGGAGATCATAAACGGACAACTAGAGACGAGAAAAATTGAAATCGAGGAGAAAATGCGACAACTGGAAGAAGAAATTAAGAAACTCTGCACGGAGAATGGTAGCCTAAAGGCAACTAAAGGACTAAGCGTGGCAACAACACCGACAGTGAGTTTTGCAGAAATTTTAAAAAGGGACACTACCAAAATTCCGGAAAAGACGCGTTTGATCGAGTCGAACAAAAGAAACTCCAGACCAACAATTGTCATTAAACCGAAGGAGGGAGAAAGCCTCAAGGATGCAAGAATGAGGTTAACCAGGACAGTGAGTAGGCAGGACCGGATCAACTTTCAAATTATACAAGCAAAGACAGCGCTCATCCTGCAGATGGCGACAGCTCAGGACGAGGAGAAGATTAGGCAGCACCCAGGAATGATCCAAAACTTCGATCTAACCAATAAGAGCAATAAGCACAACCCGTTAATGATAATGTATAACATACCATCCGAGCTCAAGGAGAACGAGGCAATAGAGGAACTCATAGAAAGAAATCTTCAAGAGCTGACCGACGAACAGAAACAGCTGATAAGACCAAGATTTAAAACGGGTCCCAAGAATCAAGATAGGTACCATCTTGTGTTTGAGGTACCCAAACATGTAAGGGAAACCATTTTAAGAAATCCGCGGGTCTACATCGGCTACGAAGCTACCAATGTTAAGGATTTTCTTGTGGTAACAACTTGCCTGAATTGTCATGATTACGGTCACATAGCAGCCCACTGTAGAAATGACGCCCGTTGTGGCTGCTGTGGCGAAAAGGGCCACAAAAAGATGGAGTGCAAAGATAAGGATAAGAAGATATGCATTCCCTGCAATTCGAGGAAAAAGCTGTGTGGGGCCAAAACGCAACAAGAATGCCCACAGTACAAGTTGGCGTTACAACGAGTCATAGATCGTTTCGATTATGGATTGTAATCCAGTTCGAGTCGAGACAAAAGCATCACCAACCTCAAAAAAGAAGAACCCCCCATGCAGGAAAAAGAGAAGCCTAGAAAGGCTTTTGGAATTTAATAATAATAAGAAGGTAGAAAACTTTAGTAATTGGGTAACAGAAAACACAAAATTAACGGAAGAATTCCTCGTAATAAAGCATGGGCACATAAATATGGACCAGGAAGACCAAATAGTACTCCATTATATTAACCCCAACCTGGTCACCTTTCCCAGGGGTTTCGCCCAGACGGTGGCCCTGTCACACGATGAATACAATCTAGAAAAACTGGAATATTATGACATCAAATTAGAAAACAATAAGAGATTAGAAATCTACCTATCACAAAATAGGTACAACTGCAAAATTATTAACATAAAGTCATCCAGAGAAACCTTCCAAGAAGACTTAGAACTAACATTAGACTTACTCTCGGCAGTTAAACATGACAAAAAAGTAAAAATAGTTATACCAGCCATAGGGATGGGGCTCTGGAGGGCGGATTCTCAGGACGTTCTGCTGGCTCTGAAGAAATGGGAACATGACATTGAGAGTGTCGGTCTTGAGATGATAGTTCAGGACAGACTCCTTTATGAGAATATTATGAGTACTTGGAGCACACTAGAAACAAAAGAAAACAGAACGGATGCTAGGGACGAGGCTCACGAAAGCCAGGAAGATAAAGACGAAACGCAGACGGATAAGGACGAAAATGACGTTATAGCTAAGAGACAAGTAACGGAGAAACGAAAGGAAGAAGTGAGGAAGAAAAGAAGAGGATGGAAATCTTGGATCCCTAGACTATATAAGAAGAAACATAGTCAGAATAGAAGTTCCGAGGTAACTGAAGCAGAGATGGAGGATATGGTAATACCTAACATGGAAGATACGGAGGGAGAACTGGCGGAAGAAGAAGGAAGAACCACAAACTTTAATCCAAACGAATTCTATGCAGGTCTTAACAAAGGATATATTCTGTCCCGATTGGAAGAACCATTACTTCTGGCAGCCGCCCTTAGAACGGTTATCAGGAACATTCACCCAAATGGTAAAACGATCACCTTTCCAATAATCGACGAAGTGGACAGAATAAATCTACGTTCAAATGGCATAATTGCAGATCCACAAAAGCTACTGTACCTGATCGACAAAGTATTCGAGAGGAGGGATGAGTCCCTCCAGTTAAACAACATATACAGACAATTCGTCATGGCGTACGGACGCACAGTGTTCATCCCGACAGAAAAGTTCCCGGCATGTTACGTCCACTTAAGACAACCATAACTCGTTCAAATTCGTCCAGGTTAACTTGGACAAATCAAAATTAGCCACACAAGAACTAAGGCTATATTGTGAGAAGGAAAAAGTGGACGTGGCATGCATCCAAGAGCCCTATGTTAATAAGGGAAAGATGATGGGCATGCCGACCGACGCCATGGTATTGCTACCGGACGACCCGAATCCTATGGTCGCAGTAGTTATATTCAACAGGAAGATTGAAGCACTGGTGGATTCTAGATATACATGTAAATGGATCCAGACTTTTAGCCTTAAACTTGGAAAAAATCAGATTACAATAGCAAATCTCTACTGCCAGTTCTCCATCCCAGCGGATGTTTTTGTAGATAAACTAGAGGCAATTCTGGACGGGTTTTATAGGAGTAATTTACTAATTTTGGGGGATTTTAATGCCAAGTCTCCGCTCTGGCACTGCCCGAGAACAGATGAAAACGGTGAAAAGTATGAAGACATCATCAACCAATATCATCTAATCATACACAACAAGGAGAATCAACCATCCACGTTTCAGGGCAGGGCTGGCGCGGAGAGTAATATTGATATAACTTTAACCAGGGGAAATCTTTATAGAAATATACAGGAATGGAATGTGATCGAGCACGCGACTACGAGTCAGCACAGCGTCATCAGCTTTAAGATAAATTTTATGTTGGACGACAATAATAATGACATAAATGAACCTGATGATCTAAACTATAGTATCAAAAGATTAAACTTCACAAAACTAGTGGACAAATTGGACCTACCACAAATTGAGAAAAATATAAATTTGGATGAGCTGGCCGAAAAAATAGAAAAAGCCACGCAAGATTCAATTAAAAAAGTAGCACCTAAAATAAGCCAAGTCAAAAAGAGAAAAAAAAACTTCTGGACCCAAAAATTGGAAAATTTAAAACGAAAACTAAAAGCGAGCAGGAAAAGTTACAGGGCAGCCGGGGACCACGAACTTAGATCACAACGCCTGAACAAATACAGACAAATTAAACAACAATTTGAGAACGAACTTTCTGAAACAAAAAAGAAAACTTGGACAAGGTTCGTGGACGAGAACTTAAGCAAGGATATCTGGGGCATGCCCTACAAAATAGTCATGCAAAAAATCAAAACGAAGGGAGTAATGAACACACTAAAGAAAGAAGATGGATCTTTTACAACCAATTGGCTAGAAACAGTGGAACTCATTTTCTCCAAATTATTTCCGGACGACAACGAGGATGAGGATAACGAAGAAAATATACGGATTAGACAAGTAACAGGGCATACCCCAAATGTCGACGAGAATCAAGAATTGCCATTAATAACAAATGAAGAAGTGACGGCTGCAATCAAGACCCTCA
>JAGDQP010015024.1:0-30406 GCA_022664845.1 Lepisma saccharinum | reverse complement strand
AATACTGGAGAAGATAATTGTCAACAGACTACATGAACATCTAAATGAAAATAATTTACTTCCTATATCGCAAGCTGGATTCAGACCTAACTATAGCATTTCAGATCAACTACTAAGACTAACAACAGCAATATCCAATCAATTCAATAAATCTCTACCTTCATGCTTACTTACGTTCGATTTGGAAAAAGCTTTTGATAAAGTGTGGCACGCAGGTCTATTACACAAACTACACTCATTTATGCTACCAGAGTGCTATATACGCTACATTCATTCCTTCCTCACAAATCGTATGGCATATATATCCATCAACGAATCACTTTCACACCCCATCTTACTAAAATCTGGCGTACCACAAGGCTCATCACTTTCTCCACTATTATACCTACTATATGTAGCCGATTTACCTGAAATTCCTAACAATGTACGAACGTTCCAATTTGCCGACGACACAGCCTTCCTGGCTTTGGCCCCAACTATACAAGGTATCAACAGACTACTACAAAACACAATAGATAGCTTCAGCAAATGGTGCAGAACTTGGAAACTCACAATAAATAGTGGGAAAACACAAACCGTTGGATTTCTACCACCAAAGAGCAGATCACGAACACAACGCCACCCACGAAAACTTAATATTACAGTACATGGCGTACCGATCAAACCATCAAAAACAGTAAAATACCTTGGAGTGATATTCGATACCAAACTCACATGGACACCTCAACTAAACCATATCGTAACTAAAGCAAAAAACCGGCTTAATTTACTGAAACGCCTAGTAGGAACAACATGGGGATTAAAGCCACATACGATGATCAATACTTACAAAGTATTCATGAGACCAACGCTCAGCCACGGACATATTGCCTGGCTATCAGCTCCGATAGAATTATACGAAAAACTGGCCATAATGGAACGGCACGCACTACGTCTCGCAAATCGAATAAAACTGCCAAGCCCCACAAGACTGCTCTATGAACGCATCGACTTCCCACACATAAGGCAACATCTCGAGAAAATCCGCACGAAATATATACTGAAGCACATACCAGAGAGCCACCCAATTATTCTCGACATCTTTCAACAGGACGCAGAAAATGATTCACCGGCAGTCTACCACAATACAGCATTCGACCATCTAATCACGTTGTATTGTCTAACGCTGGCACCCAACCACCCAGACCAAGACATCTTCGCCATATATAGACCACAAGAACTTTCACAGGACATTTACCTATCACAAGCACAATAACCCTGTAAAGTAAGTGACAATATAATGAATTCATGGCACCCGTATCGACACGGAACCTGAAGATTAAATGCCATAATACATAAACATACCTCCAAAATGTATGGCGTCGGAGCACTGCACTGCACTTTCACCTAATATATAATACTGAAGCATCAGAGAGAGAGAGAGGAAAAAAAACACCAAGTGCATGCAAGAATAAAATAAATAATACGAACATCTCACAGAGAAAATGTGAATACAGCTCATAGACCAATAATCATATACAATTACCTGAACAGTTACACAAAACCAAAAACCGAAGAAAGGGTGTAGCCCTTTAAACGGTACGACAAAGAAAAAAAATTTCCAAGTTATTCCAGGAAGCCACCCTGGAAAATAAAAATACGGCGTTGGATGCAAACCAACTAAAAAAATGTACATTTTTTACCACAATAAAAGGAAAGGAAGTACCCTTTATTCATTTGTTCTAACTTCATCTTGATTCGTGTGTTTCGAACTTTGCACCTTGTTTTTAAACTTGTTGGGTCGTTCGGATTTTATTAAATGTTTTTTTAGTCGCTTCTATTCCTTTCTTTCCAAATTTGCTCCTTGTTTCTAAAGCTGTTGTCTCTTTCTGTTTTTATTGAATGTTGTGTCCAACTCTGTTCTTTTAGTTACTTGTTTTCGTTCATTTGGTTGGCAACCGTGTCTTCTTGCTTTGTTTCCATACATTTGGTTGGCAACGCTGTTTCCTTCTTCTTTCCTCATCTTTTAGAGGAATGAACTTTCTAGGCACGATTACATCATCGGTAATACGTCATCAGTAATTTCTCAATAGCTTTCTATTACAAACTGTGTCAACTAACCTTGTCAACTCTATCTTCTGCTGTCACGTGCTGGGAATTTCCACGCCACATCTTCGCTGAGACACGTTTCCTATGACGTAATTTTTCTCCCCAAAATTCACCCATAGTGTTATACAAACACCTCCTACGTCACCTCAAGCCACCTACGTGGACCGCCATCTTAAATTTGCTTCACTCTTCAATTATGTCATCACTTTTCCCCCCTAAAATTCATTCGAAGTCTTCTACGAACGTCCTACGAGTGGCTCAACTACCTACCACGTCAATTGAACTACGTTGTGGTTGCGCCTGGAAGGTAGGCAGCCAGCAATTTTCTAACGAGTACGACCGTCTTCTACTATACACACATGAACACACACTATGTTTTGAGAATTTCACAGCCCATTTGGGCTTACGTTTTTCAAAAGACATACCTTGAAAAGGATTTAGGAATTTAAGTAGATACCAAAGGTGTGTAAACTTTAAGAATTGTGTGACCTTTATAGAGGCGTAGAGGAACAAATCAAGAAATCGAAAGGTTAAACGCAAAACCACTACTAAAATAAAATCATCTGTGGATTACTGAACGACATATTTAAATTGATTATCGTATTCCATAACCTCAAATTTCGCATTTTTCTTTGTCTCTTCCTTTTACAATTTTCACAATTACAATTTCAATCACTATACACCGAAATAATCACCGTCAGTTAGTTGTGCAATCACGAACGTTCTTTACACTTTGTTTTACTAAACTAAGTCATCAACAAAAATAAAATCATTATAAATCAATTATGGCAAAATGTTTACACTTACAATTATATTTTGCTGAGAATATGAATTGGTGTATGTCCTTAATATATAATGCTCACACTTTTTAAAAATATAATATATATTATACTCTTAACAATGTAATTATAAAATAAAGCGATGATGTTTGGTTCTTTTGGAACCAATATTTTTTGTGGTTACCTTCACAAATAATTTACAAATCTTTAACTATGAATAGTGGTCTCTGAATAATAGTGGGTGGTTAAGTGTATGTAGTATTATCAGCTTACCCCGTAGATAAAGTTGTAATTTTCACGGTGAGGAATAGAATGATAACTTAGGCTACATGAAACACTACCGTTAGTCACGCAAATATTTTTCGTCGGACACCACAAGATTCTGCTACCTCTCAAACAATTGTAGAACACCCCGCTGAAAAAAAGTCACATTTTTTTTGGGGAGGGGCGGCAAAGAACTGTGTCTCTGTTCGTCGCACGTCATTCTCACTTTGTAGTGTTTTCCCGTAAACTGGTTTTGCAGCCTTCAAGAAAGACAGTAGCCTCTTCCTGTTAAATCTGGTGAAAACTCTGTATGTTGAGTTTTCAGAGACACATTCCTCGATTTTAACACAGATACTTCATGCCGTGTGTGGGCGCGCGTTATGGCCGTGAACGAGTACACCCTTGCGATAGATCAGAGCAGCACATTAAAAATTATGTCCACAGGTGTTCAAGCTGCTGACAGTAGACATCTGCATTGATGGTCTCATTACGTGGCAAAAAGCTCAAAATGGATTATCCCACGGATATCTCAACAAACACTTAGCATCACTTTGCTGGAGTGCAACTCCTGTTTTGTCAGTTCTTGTGATCCACTCTTTAGGTAACCGCTGCTTTTGCTTGTAATGTTATGATAGAGGACCCACTATCCATTCCGTGTCACCATTTGTCAAGAAATGTCATATATATGTGGCGGGTGGCAGGATACCTAAGATGTCATCTCTCTGCGGCTTCTGTTAACGCGTTAAGGCACTTCCATAGTTTCGACACATGGCTAAGATTTTGCAGATAACCATGAACAATGGAATGAGTGACACAGAGTTCGCTTTGTCAACACTTTGAATTGGATTTGCCTCAACAGCTGGTAGCAGAAAATCGTTGTTTGGATGCTAAGGTATCCCTTTTCGTGACATTTCCGTGAGACTTGTGTCCCACGGAAATGTGGGACACATGTTCACATACGACATTGATGTCCTGTAACGCGACGCTCTTTGTATATCCCTGGGGAAATTCATACAGCATGACAAGCCACATTTAGTTCTTCCATGATCAAACACTACCATGATCAAACACAAGCCACACTTCCAAACCGAGAAATAGACCGTTCATCTTCTACAAATTGCTGCTAAATCAAGGGCCCTATATGACTCGCCTATGGTATATGTCGTCTAAGTCACCATTTGTTTGTCAGGTAGCGTCATTGCAGCAGTCATCGCACATGCATTGCTTAGGGAATAACCCTGCAATATTTGCGACTGATAATAATATACTATTAACAGAAATCTCGTTTGGTAACAGGTGCCTCAATCTATAACTTGATCATGCTACACGAAAACTTTTAGTCCATAAATTAGTAAAATTCGGTGGAACCCTCTTCTTGTACTCTTAAGTCATAGAATCACTCTAATAAATTCAAGAATAAAATGTAATATAATTTTTTAACAAGAACCTTTGAGCAACTTATTTTAACATACTTTGGCGTATAAAAAGAATAATGGTACTTTTCATACGGTAAAATATGATCAAATTTGATCCCCAATTTCAAGAATGAAAGAAACACGTGCTACCATCTTATGCCATTAAATACAAAAATATATGGTAGAAAAATTAACGTAATGTAATACAAACATAAACAAATATTTTCCATACATTCAAATATTGACATTAATATTATGGTCAGTAGCAGTATCATCAATATTCCTTGCAAATGTCACTGCAGGTGTGTTGCCAAACATTTTATATTTTTCTGTGTTGTCTTTTAGATACATATGGCCGTCTAACTCATTTTGCCAATACCCCAGCAATATGTATTATAAACGTGAACGCACGCGCACAAAATTTTTCTTTTAATATGGTTCAATCTACAAGAAGTTATAGTTAATTAATGCCTGAAAGAGACTATTGTTAATAATCTTGTTTAAAATATTCGAATTTTAACAATATTCAGTTAACGATGCTTAATGAACATTTTTGACATTAACTAAACTAAATAAATTTTAAATATAACAACACTTTTTGTTACGATAATGACAGCTCTTGTAAACACGATTCACAATGCCGATGTTGTCCATGGTAATAAAGCATCTTTTAAAGTTTAAACTCTATTTAGAGTAGGGGAGGATGTTGAAAATCTTAACCTGGCATTTTTTATTGTACAGTCCCGATGTTCCATTGGTATGGGTGAATATTTGTTTCAATAAAAATAGGAGGCACAAATTTCGTTCCCAGTATGTATTTATTTTTCAAGTGATGTTTAAATCTAGGCCACTGTTGGCAGTCGTATTAATCACAGAATTAATTTTTATCGCTCATTCGGGTAGGGGAATATTGACCATTTTTTTGTAATTATTAATAATGTTAAAAGTTCACTATTTTTACATATGTACTGTTATTATGAAATGCGACCCAGTTTAAAAACTGTTAATTTTTAAACAGTGCCCAGACAATAACGTCAAAGGAATTATAACTCACTACAATGATTGCCCAGAAGGAAAGCAGGTGATTGTAATGGGTGATCTTGAACTGATACCACAGGAATGCTCTTTCGAAGCTACTGGAGGACTTGAGCTGACTGATGACCTCCCTGGGACGTGGACCGTAAGTAACGCCTCAATAGACATTCTCAAAATGGTATTCACATATCGATCTGTTATTTATGAGATTAATATGTTACTCACAAGGGGCACCCACGAACTCGGACAGGAGAAATCGGATGAAAGTTTCTACAGGAACTAGTTTTGAGGTCGTTGAATCCAGTAGTGATAGTCGTTTCCATGTAAGATCACGCAGTCAAGCTGAAACGCCGCCAGCTCATGGATGATTAGCCAATGTACGAGAGAAGAGCTGAGAAAGAACGGGAAAATTGGAATGCTGAATGTTTTAAATATCATTAAATGTTGGGTCTACAATACATAAAGAACCCAACACAGTAGTCGGGAATAACGCTTTGCCATGTTATATAACAGTGTTGCTAACTTTATAAAGGATAAAAGAGGTAATAAACGTACGTTAGAAGCAAAAACAAATACCTGCAATCAGACAAGATAAGCGGGAGTGAATCAGAAGGCGCAGAACGAAAGAGTGGTGTTACACATTGCCAGGTAATAAGCTACGTCTGGTGACAGGCGACATCTGACGGTGGTATTTGAGAACTCCAGCACAAAACACTACAGGCACGTGCGTGGTGTACCAGCAGATAGATCTCGTCCTATGTAGAGTGTGATTGTGTGCAATAGTGATAGCAGTATAGAGTGGCAATATGGGATGCATTAATCCCATGAACATCGTAAAAATACTAGAATCAAAGTTACGATGTGTCAAATGTGGAAAGTGCCCCGTAGTGGAAGATACACAGTTGGCAAGTGTGTTGTATTAAATGATAATACAGCAATACAATGATGTGGACACAGAAATACAGGAACAGACGTTGGAGAGATGGCGGGATTGGGAAGAACAGGAACAGCTCGCGCTCGATGTTAACCGTTGACTAGTATCCCCACAACAATTGTAACAGGACAGCGCAACTGAAAGTGATTATGAGCAAACACCACCGCCAAAGCGTAGACCTAGTGTGATTTAATTTATCTCTGACGCCACATTGGTGAAGATATACGAAGATTACTATTATCATGGCTTCAACTCGTACAGTAAACTGCAGAGGTGATATAAGTGCATTAAAAGTAGATCCAATTACAAAGAAATTTCGGATTGCTTCAGTAAACATCGCTCTTCGAGGACAACAGACAATCAAAATTAAAAAGTATAAAACAGTACGTAATATCACAGTTCGATTGGGCAAGGGAATATGGTTCAACCGTCCACTACTGGCGCAAGATAATCTGACATTCATCGACAAACTGAAGGCTGAATACGGCATTGCTGTGCGACACATTACCATGTTCGTCATACGTACAGATATAACAGATGGCCAGATGACCACTACTTCGAATTCTTTTGACATTTTCTTCCATTCCCATTTTCACACATCCTTTTCACTGAGTTGGCAACACTGTGATTCACATACGGCATTCACATGCGCTCCTACTTATTGTAGACTCAATTGTTAATCATATTTAAAACATTCAACGTTTCAGTTTTCCCGTTTCTTCTCAGCTCTTCTGTAGCACATTGGCCAATCATCCATGAACTGGCGTCATTACTGCTTGACTGCGTGATTTTGAATGGAAACGACTATCACCACTGGATTTAGCGACCTGAAATTAGTTCCTGTAGAAATTTTCATCCGGCTTCTCCTGTCAGAGTTCGCGGGTGTTCCTTGTCAGTAGATAGAGGTAGAACTTTGTTCCCATTGTGTAAGCAAGCATTGAAGTAGGAAAATTTAGAAGTGGTTTTAAATGTCATTCAGTTTGTCAAAAATATTTTCTGTATAGACACTCAGACCAATTTCTAGTTTCGATGCTTTTTTAGTAAAACAAATATTGAAAGAAGAAAGAAGTTCATGACATCAAGCCACGTTTTTACGCCATTCGCCTTAAAACGCCAAGACTTTTATTATAAATTCTTAATTTAAATATTTGCTGTTCTTACTTAAATATTCAGACGTACATACGAGGTTCAGCCATTCTTTTTTGCTTTGAATGTTCATATTTACCATTCAGATATCAGGGTTACGGTTTTTTACTATGTTAATACAGTCATTTAGAGTTAGATTCCAAGATTTTTCTCAGTCGTATTAAACCCGTGAAGATGGCACTTTCAATTTTATATTAATCGTCACAATCACACTACGTTCTGCTAGGCTTTTAGAAATAATGTCCTTTAGAATAATAACTAACTTTCTTGGAACATAATATTGTACCTCACGACTAGTTTTGCATGTATTGCGCACATTATAATGCAACTGTGCTGTAAATCGTGAATTGTGTAGTACTGATTCCTCCCTGTACCATTCGTAAGAATATTCCAGTGATTTCTGTTGGTTTTACCAGTTACGAAAAATTTCGGAGGGAGAGAAGCCCTTTAAATGTAGCATAACACACGAATGCTATGCAGTAGCTACGGCAAGAGTCCCCTTAGGTCTATGTTAAGCAAATCTGACATCTTAGCAACACGGTTTTAGCAGCTGTGCGTGAACGCTCAGGGCGAATATTTCATAAACTTATATATTTTGGTCATTATCCTTCCTTTATTTTCCTTACAATTAAAAATCTCAGTCATAGTAGAAGCGCCTTTGATTAACGTTAGTACGCTTTATACTACAGTATAAGTTAAGTAAGTAGAATTCAAGTTACATCACTATTGTGATTTTATTTGCTAAATATCAAGCTCATTAAATTGGTAGGTTTTGCTCTAGCATTGGTTTTGTAATTAATAATTTCAGGGCAAAACTAAAGTCGGAGAAATCGAATCAGTAATATCTAACGTCTGTCCATACCTTACTTATGACGGTGATAACAAGAAGACACTTGCTCAATCTATATTCTACATGGTTGGACACACCAAGCAAGATGACTGTGACAGATCGAAGGTAAGATATAGTCTACGTGTACCGGATATTAATATTTCCAATTTATTAAGAAATGTTATAAGGATATGGCAATTGAAAGTTATTGGATGTTCAAATTTTGGTTAGTCTTAGAAACTAACATTCATTTAAAATGGTAGCTCTTCATGAAGGAATGGGAATGTTTGGAGATAGCATTTGATAGATATTTTCGTTGCAATATTATTCAAAATAAGTTTTTTCTCCCACTCTCGAAAGCCCAAAGGTAGAAAACATATCATTGCAAGCTTCAAAATTAATATATACATTAGATTGATGTAGTGAGATATCTTGGACCTAATTACCAATATTTGTCATATTAAAATCTGTCCAAGAATTCTTTTGATACAAGTTCTATGTTTTGAAAGAAATGATAAACTTGTGTATGCAGTTCATAATCATTCACATCGTTGTCCTTTGAAACTTCCTTAACCTTGGAAAGAAACGCCAGATGTATTTTTTATAAACATTCCAAATAAACGGAAATTCACTCCATATCAAAACGCTTACGCCAGAGGACTATCTCGTTTATAAATAATGTCATTCTCACATGCACTATACAAAATCTACAAATAATCTAAATGCAATTAATCGTATGTTTTTAACCATTTTATATTACTTTCACAATCACAAATTGTTTGAAACCGTTAAATGTTTCGGTATATTGTAATACATGCCATAAATAAATTCCAATTGAGTAAACTAGTAACTATCAAATGATGAATATGCCTTACGGGTGATATAAAAAGAGTACAATATACTACATAGGTGCATATTTTTGTAATCGATCTGCTACTAAACAACTGATTTAAACCTGCAGCCAGTTTCAGCAACGTATTTTGGTATTTTTTATTTTACACTTTTCTGTTTGGAGGTATAATTATTATTATTATTTTTTTTATGGTCTCTGTGACATCATCAGGTTTGGAAGTAACCCATCATTGAACGAAAAGTGTAATATGTTCGCGGTGAGGTCATCGAAGGCTGGGGTCTTGAAATTATCATTACGTGAAAGCACAGGAAAGGGTGGTGAGTTGGCAAGAGGCGGAGGTCACCTAAAGCTGTTTATACTAAATCGTGACTGCATTTCTGGTGATGTAATGAAAGTTGGCGCGTCGAAATTTCCATCACGTAACATTTGTATAAGATTGTGGGTGAATTTTGGCAGGGGAGAAAAGTGATGATATAATTTAGTCTGTAATATCGATAGAAAGTTAGAGTTGTTTGTGGTGACGACATCCAAGATTGGTGAAAAAGACCGTTTGGAAATCCCAATCATATGAACATTGACACAGTGTGCTGTTAAGCAAGAAGTTTGTTTGAGTTGACCTCAATCTGGGGAGGTTAAATATATTGTAAACCATTGCAAAAGAAGATGGCGCTTGTGTAGTTTTAATATTGATTTAGATTATGGTAACAGCTTTAATAAGAGCATTTACCTTTCAAAAAATGGCTCCTCATCTTGATTCGCGAACGAAACAGATACTCGTTTTTACCAGGTTGAGCATATCTTGTTGGTCATTCTAATCAGACAATTTTGCCCTTTTTATACCATAGTATTAACTACTCATATAATCACCTATTTTTTTTTTTTAAATGCCTGTTTATTTTGATTGGTCGGGAGACACCAATACTCATTTTTTACACAGGTTGAGCACTTGCTGATTCGTTTCTTACCAGGTTGAGTACATCCTGGTGACCACTTTTATTAGTGACCTTATAGAATATGAAAGTATACTAAATACATGCAGTAGTTACTATTTCCTATAGAAAATAATCATTTAAACATGTATATAATAAATGTATGTTTAACGTAAATATAATATGTTTTAAATAGCATTTAAACATAAAAAAACTTAAAGAACCCTCTAACCTTTGAAATTATTTATGTAGGAGGGAAATTTTAGATGCCATTTAGCGAGCTATTTTCCATGCTTCGTTTAGGATTCAGATCATTTTGCAGAGCTTGGTAGCAGATTCAGATCATATTGCAGCTCACATGGAAACTCTTCCGGTAGGAATTAGAACTTTTTGCAGGGTTTGTTAATCATATTGCAACTCATTTGGAAACATTTCTGATAGGAATTAGATCTTTTTGCAGGGCTTGGCAACCTTATTTGAACTCACTTGGAAATACCCCACTGTCGCTTATCTTTAAATATATGTAACAGCGACAACGCTCAACCTGGCAGCTGCAGTTTGGGCTTGAGGTGAAGACGGTGGACATATGATCCAATGGTTCCCCCTGGATTCTAACCTGGTACAAACATTTTGTCCTGAACTGGAAGTGTTTCCAAGTGAGTTCAGGAAGTTGTTAATATGACTGCGGAGCCTTGCAAATATATTTGAAAAAATCTAGCAATGGGGTTAACGATTTTCATCGTTCAGGATCGGAAAAGAAGTGAATCAGTGAGTGCACCATTTTGGTTAACTTTGAGTTGGCGCTGAACTTGAGCTAAGCCAGCGTTGCTATATTTGGTGAATCGCCAATTGAAATACGTGTTGATAAGTGTAAGGAATGATTTGATTGTTTATGATTTCATTGAATAACCAATTGAATATCCGTTTTAATCTATCAGGGTTAGAAACGAAGTTATTTGACAATAGAATTAAAACGATTAGTTGTTAGTGGACCTTAACTTTACCTCGCAAACTTTGCTGTTCATTTCAGTGACATGTTTTACATTTAAGGAAAGCAAACGTTGTGAGATTCAAAACCATCTTGGATAGAGTGATAACATTTATATATATTTTTAAAGAAAGACGAATAAATTGAGGAACTTATACATTGTCTCACGCAATAGTATTGTCTTCGATCAGTGTTGGAAACGAATTGAATCTATCAGTAAAATCGATTCGCTCAACTTCGAGTAATCCTCAAGTTTAGACAAGGTGACAGAATAAAAACACGTCTTTCAATTAACTACTCAGCATATTATTTTTTCCCATGAAAGCTTGCATTGCTGTTGATTTGATTAACACATCTTACACTTAAGGAAAGAGTACATTGTGATATTCAGCGCGTTTTTCATCCATCAGAGTTGGAGACGAAGTGAATCCATTGCTATAATCGATTCGCTCAACTTCAACTGCTGTTCCTCAAGGGCATGCCGGGGACTATACCTAGTGCGTGAGGTTTTAATCCTCAGTTGTTGATTACGAATATTACGCTCATCAGGGATAAAATCTTGTTATTTCTACGTAATCAGCTATTATGTTTTAAAAGTTTAGATGAAGAATTACGGTAGAAGTGATTTATACAATTTAACGTTAGATTATTTTTTTTAATAATTTAATTCTCTTTCTTGTAAGGAGATCCTATACTCTGTTTTTAAAACTAGATGACACCACTGATAAACAGATGGAACTGTTAAAGAATCCTTTATGAAGAAGCTTCCTGATTAAAATGAAGAATAACGTACAGTACAAAATTGATATATCTACGAAACTCACTATTTAATTTGACGTATCATAATAACATTTTATAATGATTTAAGTTATATTGTAACTTCGTAAAGGAAAATATATGACTTTAGCTATCATAAAACCTTAATACACTACCTTCTTATTCGCTCAAATTCTAAATCAAAAGTAGGTATAAACTCTGTAATATTCTGAACGGGTGTGCAAGTGTTCAAACTTAAAAATATAATAAAGTTTAGAGTAATGAATTTGTTAAGCTATACTGAATTAGGGAAAAGTATTAGGGAACCATTATGTTCCTTTCTCCGTTGGTGTGAAGGCAGCTGAAACCTCACATCATATACAATAAAAAAATAAACCTTGTTTAACGCGTTCTTGTTCACTTGATACTGTGTCCACGATTTTTTTGTAGGAAATTAGTTATATTCATAAGAGAATGTAACATAATTAACATTAATCCACATTGGTAAAATATACATGTTACCAGTCTAGTTAATAGATTTATAATTCTTTTAGAAAAGGAGATGAGCTTTTCGTACAAGTATCATAACATTAGTTCGCAGCTTGTTGACGTAAATGAAAGGTTGCGTAGTGTACTGACTTAGCTTTCATATTTCTTCGTGACTAGTTATATTGATGCACTTTAGCTCGTTTTTTAAATATAATTTTGTTCCTGTAAAGGGGAAAATTACACCATAGTAGAATCAACGCGTGGCGAGGCTAGAAAACAATTGAAAATCACGTTGCGTTCGATCGTTTTCCCATTTCTTTGTCTGTTTCTAGAAGTGTATGTTATTATAAGAAATTAAAGAATAAATGGAATATTTTAAATCACAAAAATTGCACTATAATTGATTTTTTTGTTAGGAAGTGTATTTGAAAATAATATGAGAAACTGATCTTTCATAATCACTTCATGATCGTTTTACGTTTTCATAGCGGATTAAACTTACACGAGCCAATTTGAGCCATTATAGCATATTGGATTAAGCTAAGAGAAAAAAAACATGAAAGTACATGGAAAAATTAAGATAAAAATTATTGAAAATTTATTAGAATGAAGTACTACTGAATATCCTAAGCTGGCTTTTTTTTGCAGGGTTTTGTTTGCCATCCATTAATCTAATGTGTTCTCTCTGGTTGTCGTAGAAGTTTTGAGCAGAAGCTCCTGACTGCAATCTTCAATTGCCCGGGTAGGACATGTGTTACCATGGAATGACCGGACAGTATGCGCCATGTACGTAGTAAATTTTCAATAGAAGCTGTTGGAAACAAGCTTGACGATGGATATGTCTGCACGTCATTGGCTACGTAATACCAGGAGCGTGTAACGCACCGAGAACAAAGCGGAATTAAGATACACAATAGGAAAATGAATGGTGTGTGTTGTGGTGTGAATGGGTTGAGAATGAACAGATACGAGAAGCTTTAGTGCAATCTGGGGCGTTTCTAGTAGTGGCGGTGGGTGTTGGCTGTACCGATGGTGCAGATATCGGGTAGGGGATAGTTTGGAGTCAATGCCAGAAGAAAGCCTGGATGGTGCGAAAGAAGTCTTGGATCATGGGTAGGTTTGTATCGTTATGGAGCTGGACGATCCTGGTACCTCTGTGATGTCCTGTGAGGGCCGTCCGCCATTAATGAATGTATCTTGATAGAAACTCCGAGAGATAACATTATTACCTTTGAAAAAGTCGGGATGTTGGCTTAAGTTTATATGTTTAGAATAAAGTGTACTCTTAAAACTTGGAGAGGATTTTCAGTTTGTGTATTGCAAAGGTAAAATTATTGGGTTTCATAATTTTCAAGATTTTTTATTGATTTTAACAAGAAAGATATTAAAATTGGGGTGGTGCTTTACGATTTCCAGGGCTTACTGCACCCATTAGGGAGTCTGGTAGAAGGAGCTAAAGTTGATGTTGGAGGATTTTTGTCAGTCTAAGCTCGTCATTGCGAAAACTAGTATAATACTTGTTTACATCAGGTAAACATTTTACTCATTTATCATACATTCTAAAGCATCAGTATAAAGTGTAATTTCTCCTTTTGTAGCAACAAAATTATATTTTAAAAGATCAACAAAAGTGCATCACTAGAATTTTTTTACAAATTAGTCACGATGAGGCCGTGGCTAGAATCCGCTGAGAGGGATATACCCTCTTTTCGGAAGGGAGACTACAGAGGACTAGTTGGGTTCTGGAAGAGGTCTTTGGATGGTCTAAGGAATGTTGAAGCATGATTTATTATATCAATAATATCAGGATGTTATAAGCTTTGCGCTTATAACCATTTTGCAGATATGGTAATCAAAGTGACAATGTGATTGTGGATGGTGATGATGTGGACTTACACGTCACCATAATTGACAGAACAGATGCGTGATCATCTTCTCGTCTAGCAGCGACTCTAAACATTGATAGAAAAACAGATGAGCTCTTGTCGAACATTGATGATTACAGTGCTGCGGTAATCACAGCTGAAGTGATATTCGTGAATGACAATGCGATACGAATAGGGATGCTAGTCTGGAGAATTCATTGGATGTGCAGAGGAATAAACATAGGGCCCTTGATATGTTTCTTGGAAGTTTCGCTTAAAAATGGTGGCTGTTGCAGACTGAATTTCTTAAAGAAGTCTAGATCGGTCAAACGGAAATGTCTTTTGTAAGGCGAGGGTAATGATTGCTAGGGTTTGTTCAATGGTGATTTGCTGCTGTGCAGAAGTGATAGTTGGTTGTGTTGTTTTCTCAGGTATGTGTAATGGTACTATGTATGCAGGTTCGTCAGGTTCTAGAGTAAGTCTTCCTTTGTATTTGTAGTTATATGTTGGATGTGCTTCACTACAGGTGTTGCATTTAGGTGGATTTTCAATATTGGTGTGCTTTTACAATCTTTTGTGTAATGGTCATTGTACTTTTGACATTTCTCACAGTACACAGGAAGAGGTGGTGAAGTTCGGGATGTTTTGACTCAATGTCGTTTTCTGTAGATGTATGCACCTTGTAGTAGAAGATTTTCGATGGTTTGTTGATGATTTGTAAATACTCTGACCAGACAACTGGATGTGCCCTGTTGTGTTATGATTCTGAGACATTTGGTGACAATGTGTCCATCTTGCCTTAATTCTTCTTCTGCTTCAGAGTCTGTACCGTCTAAATATACCCCACGAATGACTACAGATAGCATAGGAAGTTTACGTGGTGGTGGTGGTTTCCGAATCGGTTTGTTTTCTAGTGGTGTCAACTTGGCATGTCTTCCGACGATTTCGAAACTGTATTTGTTACGGATGGTTTTAGCAAGTTTGGCGTCGGATGACTGATCAGTGATTCCATTTCTAGTTGGTATAATGCGAGAGATGGTGTCTCGAGGTACATATTTCAGAAATTGCATGAATAGTTGTTTCGATGTTTGAAATCTGGTATCAACATTACTCAACAGAAATGAATGGTTAGATGCTGAAGATATCCTGGAACTCTGTAGGTATTCAAGGTTGGAATCGGTGAGACATTTGATGATCATGATTGGAATCTGTGTCTTAGTCTTGGCGTTTATTGAACTTTTTTGAAGTAGGTGACTGTGTGCTTCCTTGGCGATGAATATCAAGTGAGCGTGATTGTGAGCTGGAACGTGCGAGTTTCTCATTACTCCATTTGTTTTTGTGTTGCTCCTGATGATGCTGACTTAGAGTATGTAGATCGCTGTTCTACTGGTGGTAAGACATGTTTTTTGGATGGTGATTTGTTGTGTGGGTTTAACATGATACAATGAGATAAATGATGATCAGTCTCTGTGCGATGACTGCTTTCTCAAAGTAGCTCGTACCCTCCGGCACTAGGAAATGCCGTCAATCCTATTGTGTTCGTAATCGTACGTATGTAATACGAGGTCCTCGATAAGAACGAAGACAACCTACAGCTAGGATAGGTTTGAGTTTGATAGCTATAACTAGTCACGAAGAAATATGAAAGCTAAGTTTGTACACTATTCTACACGATCTACCATTGTAAGTTAACAAACTGTATCGTAACCATAAATTGTATCGTCTAAAGCAACGTTCGCTTAGCTCAAGCTCAGCGCCCACTCGAAGTAAACCAAATCGATTGGACTCTCAGATTCACTTCTTTTCCAATCTTTAACGATGATAACCGCTATTCAAATCACAAGAATTTTTACATATATCTGCAGGACTCCGTAGCCATTTTAACTACTTCCAGAACCTAATTGGAAACACTTCCAATACAGGACAAAACGTTTGTGTCAGGGTTAGAATCCCTGGGGTACCTTTGGAACAAGTGTCCAACGTCTTCACCACAAGCTCACCCTGCAGCTGCTAGGTTGAGCGCTCTCGCTGTTACTTATCTTTCAAGATAAGCGAGAGTAAGCCTTTCCTACCGGATGTGTTTCCAACTGAGTTCAAATATGGTTTCCAAGCCCAGTTAAAAGACCTAATTCCTATCAGAAGTGTATCCAAATGAAATGCAGTATGATTCCCAAGCCCTGCGAAAAGTTCTATTTCCTACCAGAAGTGTTTCCAAGTGAGTTGAGATGTGACTACCAAACTGCGAAAAGATCTGATTCCTAAGTAAAGCATGGGAAAAAAGCGCGCTAGATGGCATCTAAGTTTTCCCTAATACATAAATAAGTAATTTAAAAGATTAGAGGTTTCTTTAAATATTTTTATATGTTAAAACGCTATTTAAAATATATTATACCTGTGTTAAACATAAATTAATTATAGACATGTTTAAATGATATTTTTCTATAATAAATAGTAACTACTGCATGTATTTAGTATACTTTCATTTTCTAAAAGAAAAGGCTGAAATATTACTAATATCGCCAAAGAAACCTTTCGTGATGACATCAAGGCAACCCACTCCGGTCCCTACGTTCACTTGCATACCTCACCAGCTCCCTCTCCTGACTGATTCATTGTACCCTCCTTACTCGTTACCTACTTGTCGTCCCCATTTATGCCCTGCATTCACTAACGTTTACTGAGGGCTCATCTGTCTTTCATTGCACCTAGTATCGCCCCTAGGTAAGAAGAATCAAACTTCATCTGTATTCAATATCTCAGTGTGTTGAGGGTCTAACTGCATTTCATCCTCATAATTCATTCTAATTTCCCTGGAATATGATTATAAGCTAAGCTTATAATGTCCAACATTGAAGGATAATAATGGGATAAAGAATATAAATAATGTTGCACCAATTCTTAACCAATCCCTTTTTCTTTCCCCCCCCCCCATTCATTACTACATACCTCTTCACGAAATTGAGTTCGTAATCCTTTGGAGAGCGCTAGACACTTCGGTGACTAGCAAAAAAATTACACTAATTGAAATGAAAATCAGGATGTACTCAACCTGGTAAAGAAAAGCGAGTCAGCATGTGCTCAACCTGTGTAAAAAACGAGAATTGGTGTCGCCCGACCAATCAAAATAAACAGGCATTTTTTTAAGTACGTGAGTAAATAAGTAGGTAATACTATGGTATAAAAAGTTCAAAATTGACTGATTAGAATGACAAACAGGATGTGCTTAACCTGGTAAAAATGAGTATTGGTTTTGTCCGCCAGTATAATTGAGGATACACTTTTTTGAAAAGCTGTAACAATTATTAGATTGTGCAATTCATTTACCAGAGTTTTTACTCTACGATTGTGTTATTCTTAGCGAGACTTGGTTAAATGAAAATATATCTAGTGCAGAAATACCTCTTTCCCAGCATTTTAATGTATATAGAAGTGATCGTGGAAGCCGAGCAGGTGGTGTAGCAGTGTGTATTAACTCTAAGTGGCCTAGTAAAATGAGAGAAGATCTGAAAAATGACTGTGAAATTGTTTGGGCTGAAGTGCGTCTTAATGCAAGAAAAAAAAATACTAATTGGTTGTTTCTACCGTCCACATAAAAATAGTCCCAGGGAACTGTTAATGGCCTGCAGAGATTCAACATTAGCTGCACTTTCAGAGGGTGATGTGTTATTGTTCGGAGATTTTAATATGCACATGGTGTGGTCAGATATAAAAAGTGGGGTTCCCACAGACAGTAATGAAGCTTGGTTCATGGAAACTTTTATACATGGTCTCGGACTTTCCCAACACAATATGCACAATACAAGGGGCAATAGAATTTTGAACTATGTGTTATCCACATGTGATAAATGTACTATCACTCCATCTCTAAATTTACATTTATCAGATTACGAGAGTTTGGAGGTGGAACTATCCATTTATATTTTAAAAACAAAGTTGAAAGCTCCTCCTTTCACTCCAAGGCAGCATATTCCTCATTGGAGAAAAGCTCGTTGGAATGATATTAACCGTGCTCTTTCTCTTTTCCCATGGTGTATACTTGAAAACTTAACTGTAAATGAAGCTATTAATTTGTTCACGGATGTAATTCATGCTTCCTGTAAAGACTTTGTCCCTACAAAGAAATTCCGATCCTCTAAATATCCTCCCTGGTTTGATACAGAAGCGCGGTCTGTTTTGAAAAATAAAAAACTTGCATGGGAGCTTTGGAAGCAACATTCTAATGCACATACTTATAGCTCTTTCTCCCAGATCAGGCACTACTCCAAAAAATTGCTTAGGGCAAAGTATAAAAATTATATTAACGAGGTAACATCTGAAATATCTAGCAATGCTAAGAGATTTTGGTCCCTCATAAACTCAAGAAGATGTCAGTCACGTGTTCCGACAGAGTTAATTTACGACTCGGCTACAGCGGCTGGTGAAAAGAGAGTACATCTATTGAATTAATACTTCTGTAACAATTTCTGTGTCCAATCTCCTCCTTTGCCACCTCCTCAGCTTCAACCAATCTCTTCGCATTCACTGTCTTTATTAAGTACATCATCTGATGAGGTAAAATATCTGCTTTCTTCTTTACCTCTAAATCGTTCTCCCGGCTCTGATAACATTAGTGCTATTTTTTTACGTAATGCTGCTGAATCATTGACTTACCCTTTTTCTCGTATTCTAAATAGATGTTTTGCCGAAGGTGTATTTCCTTCTTCTTGGAAACAGGCTAATATTATACCCATTCTGAAATCTGGAGATAATACCCATGTCTCTTCATACAGACCCATTTCTCGTTTATCTATTTTATCTGTGGTGTGAGAAAGAATCATCAAAGATAAACTTTAAAATTTTGTCTCACCCTATCTAGACTCTGCTCAACATGGCTTTCTTCCTGGTAGTTCCACTCTTACAAACCTGTCCTTGTTACTCTCTGATGCTACCCAATGCCTGTCCAATAACACACAACTTGATGTCATCTATCCAGATCTTAGTAAGGCTTTCGATAGAATTGATTGTAATCTTCTTCTTTATAAATTAACTCAAAGATTCAATATCCATGGTAACTTCCTTTCATTATTGCGAGACTATCTCACTGGCCGCGAACAACGTGTTGTTCTTTCTGGATCATCTTCTAATTTTGTTCCCGTTCTCTCTGGTGTACCTCAAGGTAGTGTTTTCGGCCCCCTCCTTTTAATTCTTTATATGGACGATCTCCCATCTTATCTCTCGTCATCTGAAACCAAGATTCTTCTTTTTGCTGACGACTGCAAATTATTTCGAGAAATCAGATCATTACAGGATGTTGCTGATCTCCAAAATTCCATCTCTGACCTCTTGGATTAGTGTAATGCGTGGAACTTGAAAATAAATCCCTCAAAATCTTCTTTTCTTACTATTTCATTAAAGAGGAATCAAATTCCATCTGCCTATATCATTGATGATAATCCTATTGCTAAAGTTCCTTCTCAAAAGGACCTTGGAGTGGTATTTGACGAAAAACTTCTATTTGCTGATCACGTGACTTCTGTAACTAACAGTTCTATGCGCTTACTTGGTCTTCTCTATAGATTTACAGAAATTAAGGACCTTCATTCATTGAGTATGTTCTACAAAACCTTAATCTCCCCTAAAATTGAATATTGCTCCCCAATTTGGAACATGGCTAGTATTTCTAATCTATCTCATATTGATTCTGTTCTGAACTTTTTTCTCGCTATAGTCAAAAACGAATACCATCAGTACGTAGCTTCAGCAAACCAGAGTTATTATCTGTTCTTGGTCTCCACGTACCCTCTTCCCATCGAAAAACTGGCAGATTTGATGTACTTATACAAAATACTTAACGTGAATCTAAATTTTACTTCCCTTGTGAATAACCAGAAATAATAACCTCCTTCATTGTACCACGCCTAAGCTTAGTATACTGCAGCGCTCCTTATTCCATAGACTAGTAATTATGTACAATAACCTTGATTCAAATATTGATATTTTAGGATCTGAAAACACTTTCCATCTAACGCTAAATACAAATACGTGAGTTATTCCTCTTGTGTAGTATAATCGTTATGTTATTTATATTAATTGCTGTGTTATGTGTTGTTTAAAATTTAATTTCATGTTATTTTGTTTGTAGTAATGTTATTTAGTTTGTAGAAAGTTATTTAGTTGTAGTAAAATTATTTAGTTTGTTGCATTCTTATTTTGTTTCTGTATAAAATGGCAACTCAAGCTGTATCTGAAACTTAATTATAAATAAATAAATAAATGCTTTTATTAGAGCTTTTACCATAATCTAATTCAATATTAAAACTACACAAGCGCCATCTTCTTTTGCAATGGTTTACAATATATTTAACCTCCCCAGATTGAGGTCAGATCAAACAAATTATCTTGCTTAGCAGCACACTGTGTCAATGTTCATATGATTGGGATTTCCAAACGGTCTTTTTCACCAATCTTGGATGTCGTCACCACGAACAACTCTAACTTTCTGTCGATGTAAACAGATTGAATTATGTCATCACTTTTATCCCCTGCCAAAATTCACCCACAATCTTATACAAACGTTACGTGATGGGAATTGCGAGGCGCCATCTTTAATTACGTCACCACTAATTCAGTCACGATCTTGTATAAACAGCCTTAGGTAACATCTGCATCTTGCCAACTCTCCAACCTTTCCTATGCTTTCACGTAATGATAATTTCCAGGCGCCAGCCTTCGATGACCTCACCTCGAACATATTACACTTTTCGTTCAATGATGGGAAACTTCCACGCCTGATAATGTCACCGTGACCATATTACACTTTTTCTTCAATGAAGGTGGACATTCACGGCTGATGGTGTCACCGCGACCAAACCTCATATCGACAGATGTGTCAACCGCGAATGACTCATCTAACAACACGTCTGCCAAGACCGCAATGACGTCAAAGGTCAATGAACTCACAACTAATCTACGAACGCCTGATGACGTCGCCGCTATCAATTCCAGAACATCTACTTTGCACAGTACCATAATAAGTTTTCACAGTTTCTTGTTGACCAGGTTGTGCATTATTAGAATAATTTCTTTGTTATCTAATACACGTGTGAGGTTTTCATTTTTCTTAATAGTCTTGTGTATCTTCCTTGATGGGATAGATTGCCGTTTCCGTGGTCTTAGGAGACAATTTGAAACTTTGTTCTTCTGTTCTGTTTTCTTGGATGAGGCGCAATTATTTGGGTTAGCACTAAAAGTAAATATCCTACTTATGTGTGACTCTCAGCCTACAAAGCAAATGTGTTTCTCTTTTCATTAGTGTTCTTAATGATATTTCATGCAATTTATGCACGGAAATTACCTGAACAACGTTCTAGATTTTTCAGCTTTATATCTGTGATATACAATTCCTACACCATTAGTTATTTAATGGCTTACTAACATGGGGGTGGGTGGGTGGGACCTTGGTAAATAGACTGACCTCAAAGAGAATTCTGATTCCCGTGACTCGTTCAATGCCCTAGACTGTCATGTTTGTGTTAGGTAATTTAGCATTTATATATATATTGAGCTAATAATTTGTTTTCAACTTTTTTATTAGTATAGCATATTTTTAGAGTTCAGATTCCTGTGTCAGTTGGTCAACTAATTCTTTTTCATCATCAGTTCCTCGGCACTACATTCGAAGTGCTGGGAAGCGTTTGAATCCGCTACAACTGGCACATCTGTTGTAACACGCAGATACTCCGTTACGATTTTGTTTTGAAAAAATAGATCTGGTATATTATTTAAGATTTATATAAATTCATCGGTTGTGCAAGAGGAGAATAAAATACAGGCAATTGGTCCGAAATCATTATCATTAAAATTGTTAAGGAATTGTGTAAAATGTTTATCATTACGGAAAAAAGTCTAACACTTTTATTGTCTTCACCTGGAGAAGCCATAAATTTAACATATTTTATATTCCTTGTCAGAAGAAGAAGGAGGGGTTTGGGATTCCATAGAAATTTGTTATGAATATTCTGAACGATGATAACGCGTTTGAAACTTGGATATATATTAGGTAATTGCAATGGAATTGTATGTGAGGGAATAGGATTTTAAATATTATATTTAAAATTAGTATAAAAACGGAGTTTGTGTGCAAACCATTGGGTGCCCTTGGACAATGGTTAAAGAGAAATTAGTGGCAAAAAATAAATTATATTGTTTTTGGTACGCTACTTATGTATAACTGGCACTCGTTTACGCGTACACTCAATGCAGCGCACCACGCTGAAAGGGAGCCAAATGGGACTGATATCTGTACGTTGCTATTCTCAGTCACCAGAGACCCGAACGGCTACAATCACTTACAATGATACGTGGAGGGTGGAGTTGAAAAAAAGTATTAGACTTTTATCAGGAAAATTGTTTCACTGTACAGCTAATAGATAACCAACATGGCAGTACAAATATGTGACAAAACATGCCATGTCAGGATATTCCTCCATTTGGAGGAAGAAAATATGAGTAGGTGAACATCATTTATAGAACCACGAGATAGATAGGCAGAAATTCCATCCACGTAAAACCTAGAAATTATTGCAAAGCAATCAAAAATTGTATGGACATCATACAGGAATCGTCATAACAATGCAAAAAATTGTCCTGTTCGAAATTGCCGACCGCAGGGCCGAGTGATCTGCAGCGATCGGCCATTGGTATGAAGGCTCCGAGTTCGAGTCCCGGCAGGGCATGGGTGTGGAATTTAACATGTAATACGTGAATGTGAGGGGCAGAAATCCTAATTTTCTAGACTGGCCCATATTAAATATAAAGTTTAAAGTTTGCTCCAACTTTGTTGTTGTCGTGTTCAAACACACAAGAACGCATACACACACACACACACACACAGAGAGAGAGAGAGAGAGAGAGAGAGAGAGAGAGAGAGTGAGAGAGACAGCATGGACAAAGACAAGAAAAGAGCTAAAAAGAGAGGAGAAAGAAGGAAAGAATATGCTAGAAAACATGAAAAAAATATATCTTAACGCTTATGATTACACAATCGACGTCTCTCCCCTTCCCCCTCTATGTTCTATTTTTTTTCTTTACGCGATACATCTCTAGAGCGCTTAATTTCTGGAACAAAATATTATGAAATTTATGCGGGGAATCAAACAGACAACCTTGAGGATAAGAGTCTCACACGCTCCCCACGTAGCTACAGACCATAAAAAATGTTTTGATAAATCAGCTAATAAACTCTCTACTCTCAGCGAGTTAACCCCGGTTCAATTTCAAGTTTGACAATTATTTACGGCTTTAAGCTTCTATGACTCAGGCAACTGGTCCCGTAAAACACATGAACTCTAAATCAAGATCAAACAGAAATGAATCCATAATCTTGAGGACTTACTGTTGTACAGACCTACTGCGAAAACGTTGCTCTAATGATTAATTCACTAATGATCTACTGTTTATAACAATTCGCACAGATAGAATAAACACGTCAGAGCTGAAACGGTCATCGGGTCAGTCGGGTGATGTGGATCAGTTTACGGACTGTTTCCGGGTCTAGGATTCTAACCGGATCTGACCCGGTGATTTGATCGAATCCTGGTAACCCGGAGAACAAATAAAAGATTTTAATTATTTCCATCCGTTTGAACTGTGTTTTTAGGGGTATCCAGGAAAGGAGATTTTATCCCATAGCACGATAAATACGATGCAGGAATTCCCAGGTAATTATATTTTTCAGACCGGGTAGTTCGGATAACAAGGTCATTCGGGTCAAATTTTGGAAAAGATAATTTATGTTTATGTCAGGCCCCATAAGCAAGTCATCATATGTCACTCGGTTTTTTAGCTCTCGAATACCCACAAGAAGGGAGACAAAGGAGGTTTGATATAAGGGAGGACTGATTTATTGCATAATATTTTGTGTAGTTGGTAACACTCTAGTTCTCCGTCGTATGAGCCAAATTTCATTTCTTTATTACATGTTGAGTGACTTTCGAATACATTGGCGGGATTTGTTTAAGCAGGAGAAAATAATTTGTTTTCAGAGCTGTAAAGATTTTTCTTGATTTCATGATTTAAAAAATAAAAGTATCCTTTGTACAGCTGCTTAATGTCAATTCATAAAACGAGGGATAAAACTTGAGTGTTTTATCGAAAGGAGCTAAGTCTTTGTGCGCACAATAATGATCGGATGAGTTAAGAAGTAAATGATCCATAGTAGACTTTCGACGGTTTGAATGTAGAAATTTTATTTCCTTGTTCATTTTTTTCTTATTCTCCTTCATCATCATCATATTATTATTATTATTATTATCATTATCAAATAACATTTTACCTTGACTTTTTCATACATCAATATGCATGTATCCATGAGACGTTTTTGTGCACTTACAATCAAAACAGATTTATCCATATATTTCGAGCAGAAGCGTTTAAATCTTTAGATGTATTAGCACTATAAAATATTTATTGATTTAAATATTTTATTTCAGGTTTGCCAGTAAGTAAAATTTATATTTCCGGTTAATATTTGCAGCGCTGGTCGCTATAAATATAGCTTTGTTAATGTTGCTAATCATTTTTAAACTTTTAAAAAACGATTTTTATATTCTTTTTAGGGTAAACTCATCCGCGAGGAGAAATTTGTAATGGACCTTACGCCTTTTGCAGACCGACTTCGATCGTATGATGGGCAAATTTTGGAAATAAATACTCATATGTATGACGAATATGGTGAAATAATCGGCTGCTTCTTCACTAATATTACTATCAGTTTAATTAGTGCAATACAGAATACGTAGATCATGTAAAAGTGCGAACTTCCCAGCGTACTTCAGATGAAACATTTATGACGAAAATTACGTAAAATGAAATTAAAATATTGATTTTAGGTGTATGCATTAGGTTAAAATGTAAAGATAACGAAAATGTGCACTTCATGGTGTAAAAATATATGAAAATTGTTACTTGCAACTTGGAATTATTATAACAGCATTATACAAGTTAATAGTAAACTGTCATTTCCTCCTGCACAAGATATTGATTTATGAATGTCAATGTCCACTTCTATAAACTCAGAGATTATATTTTAAGCAAAAGGACAGTAAAATGTTTCGGTAATACATTCACGGTAGCCGCAGAAAAAAAGCAGGCCTTCTTATATCAATCAAAACTAGTGCCCACGGAGGCACAAAATTCCCAGATGATTGTGTACATGAAAGAAGGTATCTAATAATAGAATTTAAATGTTGTCAAATAACTTCTTTGTTCATCAGATATATATGTTTATTGATAACCAAACTAATTAGTCCAACTACACTCCTTCATGAAATATTCAACAATAGTTTCTCCTTCAGCCTCCCTTACGAAAGGAATAGATTTTTTCTAGAGGAGGAATATTATTCATACAATTTTCAAGTAATGCATGAAGAACATACTTTAGAAAATAGCATTGGCTACTCTAGGTAGTGTTCCCTACACTTGCGTCAAGCTCAAGCGTTCGTTATAAGAGCATCATAACTTGACAAATAGTAAACTTCGTAACGCTATCCACTATGAGAGTAATATGTGTCAGCCCGCAGAACATTACGAGATCGCAAATCCAGTCAAGCTATAACCAACATTCAAATTGAATGAATAAGGGTTTCAAATATTGTATAGAATGTAAGAGTGTGAATGTATTACGTTTTTTGCAATAAGTAAGGAATTCTATTAAATTGAATTTTAAGTATCAATTTTCAATCTATCCAGAGAGTACCCAAGGATACATTCGTCTTATTGTTGCTATTTTTGTTTGGCCTATGTACCTGAAAGTAAGTATAAAGTCAGGCCTTGGTGTAGAGATTGAAAAGCAAAAACAGTAAATTGAACACAACTTATAAGACTTAGCTTTTCAGTCTCCTCCATGGATCGAACATTATCTGATAACAGAAATGCTATTCTAAATTTCAAAATTAAGTACTCTGTGTAAATAAAATAGGCACCAAAGGACTTGCTGCAAATTTGGTAGGTATTTACACCCTAATTATCCAAAATCCAAAACGGGTTGCTTAATTAGATGGTTGTTTACGTTTGTGGAACTTAATATTTTCACAAAACAATTTTAGTGCGTTTTATATTTTTATTTTATAAGTAGATACATTAAACTTACCTTCTGAAAAGGTAAACAGACGGGTAAAATTTATATGACCTCGAAACTATTTACATCAACATATTAAATAACTGAAACTGTCTAGAATTAGTTATTTCCCCAGAAGTAATAATATTTAATGAATAAATTTTAAAGTCAGTATTGCAATTTATTCAATTTGTACTTAAATATATTTTCTTTAACATTTTGACAACAATTATTTAGTGAATTTGCTGCCTGGACATAAAAGCAGTTATTTATAAGTGACAAGTTTCCATCATTTTGTGTAGGGCTCAAATATTTAAATGTTGTCAGAATCACTGCAATGCTTTACATAGAATTATGACAATACTTCCGGGTTGAAGCAAACACTGGCATCCAAGAATATTAAAACAACAAATAAAGAGATTAATCATAACAACATATAGAAAATTCACAACGATTTGCAATATAAACTATGTTCTAAAATACCAATACTATACACTTTAGTTGTTTTCAATTCATCTTATGTCTCTAGTTGTCAAATTTCTGGACATTTAGTCTGGAGAACTGAAGTTAAGCATTGAGGTATGTAACTAAAGTTAGTTCTCAAAAGAGAAAAACACCAACTAATTTTCCAGACTAGTGAATCAGTCGCTTTAATAGAACACCATAAATTGTCTTCGTTCGCTTGGTTTCGTACTCTATTTCCTCAGAGGACTCAATGATGCAAACATAGTAGTGTAATGTCATTAAAACCTTCCCTGCAGATCCCTGTGTATGCCTACCTTCCGTTCGTGATCTTACATGACCTTACATTATATGAAGGATTAAGGAAAAAACATGCAACACACGTCTTTCAGAAAGGAGAGTCTTAAGGAAATTAGTAACTTCAACCTATTTATAACGAAAATAATTACTTCATTGTATAGTCAGGGAAAGACATTCTTGGAACATAGTGTTCGCTTTTAATATATTTATCGGTTTGATTTGTACCTAAAAGCAACGCCTGTCACATGCCATTCATTAAACACATTACGACTTAATCTGTACAATGGAAACATGACGATATCTGTTGAAACAATTACGATAATTACTATCTAAGTGGATGGAAACGGATGATGGAAAATGGATGAGACCTCCTTAAATACTAACAACACTTTCAAAACTGCAATGCTTTCGCCAAACAGCTATTCGTTTATACTAAGCATAAGGTTTTTAACTAGCTTTACTAAACGTTGCAAAGGTTTAATATATCTCCGTCATCCAAACAAGTGATTTCCTTCCTTGTTTTCTATGACGCATTTTGAATATCTCTTAGATATCACGTGCTTTTTATTGAGATATTATGCAATGAAGCTGAGAATAGCGTTTTTGAGATATTACTAGCTATACTAAACAAAGTCACTATGAGGATATATGTCTGTTTCTCAATGACCCCATCTTCACCATTCCCCCTAAATTTTCGGTTGGAGATAGACTTAAAAAATTGTCTTGGTCTTAGCGCCTATGTATTAATCATACTGGTTTTTCCACTCGGGAAGAGAACACCTAGGCTATATTCACTGCTATTTTGCTGTTTTAAGTGAGTTACAATTAATATAAACCACGTAAGGTAATCCTTGTATTGGCCAGAAAATAAGCAGTATCCTAATATTCGAGGGATAAACAAGGTAAACGGCAAGGATCCGGAAGATTGAAGTGCGAACTATTACCCTGCACACGTATAATCTTATAAGGCAATGTCTCAATCATTATAACTTTAATACTACAAGTAAACATTTTTCTTTACACATGATAAAATATATCACCACCTTCACATTTCAATTGACTTATGCTCTGCTGTCATTGTTGATATCACTACCGGTGTCCAATTCATCACTAACTGGGTTCTTCGCTTTACTCCCATAGTAGGTCGTTATTCTTAACAATCAATGCATTCAAGGCACAGTATTTAACACCTTGCTGATGGACTTTGATTATATTGCTAAAGGATTCTACTGTTGCATTGTTTAAAACCGAGAAATAATCACCATTTCAAACAACAATAAATATGATCAAATATTTCATAAATCAAGGTAGAAAATATGAGCATCAACATAACTATTCGAAACTCAAATTTGGATAAATTGTGCCTCTTATTTTAGGCCATACGGTAATTCACTAGAGAACAGAATTCGGCACAGCCAAGCCGCTAAATGTTTCAATGACTTTAACATAGATTGTCTTTGCAAATTAGTCTTTCTTGTATTGTTCTGTTTGCTTATCACAAACAAATTATTGTTCACTCTAATACGTTCAGTTCACTAAGTTCCGCAGAAATTTTCCTTGTTTACGACACACTCTCAACAAAATATTTCTAATGCTCTTACTAAGTGATATTTTACTATAGTGACAAATATTGCGGAGTTTTTTGTGTGCAAGATTGGAAGGTTATATGTACAAGTTTAACAGGGTCATATATTTTTTATATTATTGAATGTTAATAAAAATTGTAAGATATTTGAGGAATAAGAGTAGAGATAACAATAGTAAGAATTTATGAAGTAGTTACAGTATTTAAATATTTTTGTTTTCCATAGAATATACTTCGATATTTATCCATTCGGTATATTCAATTAATTTGAAGTTTATTTATGGTTTTAGGCTTCTAATGCTCAGGCTGTAAACATGAAGGGAATGATGAGGGCAAGTGCCGTACACAGTCTAAGCTGAAGGCACCATCCCGGTTTTGACGTAGTGTGACTAAGAAAAAATCTCATCCAAGGTTGGCGGCCCCTGGGTTTGAAACGACAAACTTCTGAATATTGCAAAGTGCTGTCAATCTTACCATATTTTTTTTATTATCATATTATTTTCTTTGATGAAATATACTAATTGTTTTGTGTGGAAGTGTGTGACCTGCTAAAATAAGGTAGAAGTCGAAGTGATTTTTCATTCTTGAACTATTCACGAACTAAAAGACACGTGATGTTCAATACTATACAGTAAGACAATACAAAATTAAAATTCATCCTATCGTTATGGATATTTTAATACCGACAGAAATAAATTACTTTATTGTATTTATTCGTTCAAAGTTTATTCGAATCTTATGGTCTTATTTTAATTAATGTACACATTTCAGTCGTTGAACTTTCATTTAAAGTACATTTTCTACGTACGATATAGTGCCGGACGTATATTGCGTTCTTTACTTGCAGAAATCTGTAATTTAATTTCTAGGAAACGATTCCAAGATGGTTTGTTATATTGATAGATCACTCCAAATTAAACTATGTATTTTTTAATGGACTATTGTATATATCCTTTCTCCATACAGAGGTATTTTAAGCTTAAATGGTTCCTTTCCGTGGTCTAGACCCCATGAGGAATCCGGCGTCGGATAGGCGTCGTGCCGACGGTCGTCCAGTCGGGTCGCCGGTAGGGGGTTGCGGCGCGTCCGACGCGGCAGAGGGTTCTTGAGGTACACTTTTACCTACCCCACCCCAACTCGGCACAGAGTAGGTGAAAAGCGTCGGCGCCAACCGTTTGCCAACTGCTCCCCAACTCTATCCCGACGATACGTCGGCAAAGGGTTTGGATCGACGTCCATCCGACGGTTTTCCAACCCTTATCCAGCGAGAAAAAAGACTCCTTGCCACCGCCGGTCCCGACGTCAATTTGCGGCCTTGCCAACTGTCTGTTAACCCCAAAACAGAGTTGGATCAGCGCCGATCCAACGATTTTGCCGACGCTTGCCGCCGTCTTTCCTACGCTTTGCCAACTCAAAAATACCGTTGGATAACCTTCGTGCCTACTGCTAGCCACCCCCAAAAAAGTAGTCCAGCCAACTCCAAATGTATCCTCGGCTAGTAGTCCTTTCTACCTCTGGTCACCGTCAACCTTATAAGGTGCGCCACTTGATGCATTCCCTCTTTCTCTCTCTCTCTCTCTCGTATATATATATAT
>JAGDQP010015023.1:22520-43720 GCA_022664845.1 Lepisma saccharinum | reverse complement strand
GAACTCATATATATATTTGATTTATTACCACACATATGCAAAAAAAAAGAACTTTAACTGTTTTTACATCGAAAAAGTAAATAGTGCGCTTAGTTCACTTTGCCAGCGCATGATATATATTATATTAGTTATTTACGATTAACTAATGTAAATTTTAATATTACGTTACACATACATTATACATATTCTAATAATAATCGCTTAAAGTCAGTCTCAAATAAAAGGTTAGTGAATAATGATTATTATATTTGGTTATGTTTACTATGTTCGAACTACCATTCGTAAATAAACTAACTATTTTGTCCCTTTCAAAGTTTCTTTAAATATTCTAGAATATAATTGATATATCTCCTTTACTTGAGGAATGAAAATTTGTTCAAACTAATAATTAATGAAATATTGCACAAGGCAATCGTGTAACGTATTTGAAAAAAAAAATCCCTTTTGTTTTCGTATTGTTAGCAAATATCTTGAAATAATTAAAATGACTTGGAAAGCCGACTTACACTCACTATAACCAAACCGGAATTGTAGGCTCACGCTGCCTTTATTTGTAGAATATCCCTCAACATATCAGCGGCTTTGTCGAGTTGACCAACAAGTCAAAGTTACACATGTTCTGAAATTATTTGGATAATAAATACATTATAAGAATACTGAAAGACAATTCTGAAATTGCCTTAAGTTCCGCACCCCATAATTCCTTTCAACTCATGCTCATACTGTAATGTAACGATTGGGTACATTCATTAACACAAACAAGAAACAATGACTCAGAGGCAAAATTGATTTCGATAAAATTCTAATTTACAAGTACTGATAAATCGGTATAAGTAGTTTTGCGTTACGATTATTGAAAGTTTTGGTTCAGGTGTTCGAAGTTTACCCTAAGTAGAGGCCGTTACGATTGTTACTTCACTCTTGGATGATTTTTGTTTAAACCTGAGACCAGTGAAGCGGAAATTTAGAGAATCTTAGAAGCTCGTCAATCGTATCCAATTGTTGGTAGTTGTTTTCACATGGAAAGGAGAATTTTGTCAGTGAGACAGGAAGCCTGCAGCGGATGAATTTTGCTTTAATTCTAGTTACTGTATTTCGTGATTCAAAAAGTTGAGCACACATTTTCTAATTTCGTAGTGGTATGAATATCTGGAGTGTGAGCTCTTGTATGGTGATTCTAAATTTGGGAACTTCAGTTCATCTTATTAGGAACAAGTTCAATCGTGAGTTAGTTGATCATAATCCGAGAATTCCTCTCGGTTCTAACTTTGTTCTTGGAATACGTTTCCTCTGGAATTATTCTTATTTTTCATAAACAAAATGTAAAAAGTACAAAATTAATAAATTTAAAATTAACTATTTGCTAGTATTTAATTGTTCAGTCAATTAAATTGAATTCTGAAAATAATTCATTTAGAAGCAACAATAACTGCATTTGTTTATGGATAATTTTAAGTCGGATTAGTTGTAAACGTTCAGCGATTTGTTTAGTCAAAGCTTGAAGCATTGGCGCATTATAAACATTTGAATTTAATTTCGCAAGTGTTTCGATTGCCGAATAAAATCGAATTCGTTTTTGAAATTGTATATTTTGAAAAATAAATATATTAAACTCACGTTATTTTCTTTGTGTTAAAGGATCCTACTGTTTGAATTTTGTCTGTTTGGAATTGTTTAGTCATGTGAACGCGGAGGCTTTCTTGCGCTTCGTTCTGAGAACTTTAATATTATTTATGTTTATAAAGCTGAATTATTTTGACTTTTAAGAATGATGGGTGAGTAAGGCTTACAAACCTGGAGATGACGTAGGCTTTAAATAATCCATACCATTTTTATATCGTGTTGCGTTATCATTTGATTTAAATTCTGAGTTATGGAAAAAGTTATGTCGGAAGATGGTTGTTCGAATAATAATTTTTATCAAAAGAAGAGTCCGTGTAAGTGAAACAATCATGATATTCCTGACATATACCGGTATATATGCCTTTCCCTGTGTTAGTTATTCCAAGGTTACCAACAAATTGATTGATTATATTTTGTTTACCGCGTTTACGGTCAGTAATCACATGTAATTGTTTTTTGATTCATTAATGCAAATAAATGACAGCTTTCTTCGCACTAAAACACTAAGGTTTTATTTCTCTATATTACATAAGAAACTGTTTATCCTCTTGATTTGGATATATATGTTTTCTCCATGTATGGTTCTCATTTGATAATGATTCATTAACTTTTAGTAATGTTCACGTTGTTTATGTTCCATTATTTGTTTAGAGTAAAGTTTAGAAAAAGAATACTATTTTTTATGTTTAACCACCATTTCACTTTATTATTTCGTAAACTTTGTTGACTTTGCGCACTCTTTATCATTGTATTAACTTCCGTAGTATATTCTTAGTTCGCTCATTGTATTCATATACTAAACATAATCACTTGGATAGTGTGTCTTGAGATTATAACGTATCATTCAGAAAACGGCACTATGATCGGAAATGTATTGATTACACAGAGATGTACGTAGAATATTATTTTTAATTTACCGTGTTGAAAATATAGTCAATACGTGAACATCCTGAAGCATATATATAAGTCGCTTGGTGCTTGTTGAGATTGCAACACTCAGTCACATCGCATAGCGCAAAATTATTTTTAGAGTTATAAATTCAGAACTCAAGTTTGAGTTACTACTTGAGTCTAAACCTGAATATGTTCCATTGACATCCATGCACAAATTACGGCTTGCGCCATTGCCTTTGAAGTTCCATAGATAAATGAAATCTGAGAAAATTTTCTCTTTCTATTTTATTTGAGTTTCTGGAGGGAAGATGCGCACAAATGATACCCATTCCCTGCACTATACCTGACATAATTCTTCCTGTATAATGAATGTTTATGTCGTTGAATGTTAAGTATTGTCGAATTGCCACTGATTTGGTTTAAACATATGAGAAGAATATATAGTTTAAAGGTCAAAACTGACCGCATTGATCTCTTATAAACAGGCGACGTTAAATGAATTTTTGTTCAGAAAGCTGTTTAGTACCTGAAAATTATATGACACTGGTATATTATTTTGACTTAAAGTTACTACGTTATCGTTGGTATGCTTATACTCAGTAAACCGGCATTTTTTTGTCCTTAGACTTGTTCTAATCATTATGTTTAATAATTAATTTAGTTTAATTGCAGGTAATTACCCTTAGGAGGCCAACTATATTTATATTTATCAAGTACTAACCACTTACTACCTCGTTCCCCTTTGTTATGGACTTTGGTCTTCCGGCTACCAAACTGGAGATAATGAGAATATTCGTGAAAAACAAGTTAAGAGGTTGTGCTTTCAACGTTGGTATCTGGGGACACCTTGTTTTTTTATCTTTCTCACGTTTTCTTTTTCGTCGTTCCATTCCCTCTCCAGAATTAGCAAAATTACAGGATATGATTTCGTGCTGCTTTTCGTGATTGCAAGTCTTGGTAAGCACAGTGTCTGATAAATTACCCAGCACTTCTTCAACCACAGTTTCCACTACAGTAGACACAGCCTGAGAACAGGAAACTAAATCGCTTAATACACACTTTATTCGTCACTACTAATCAAACTGGGTAATGGGAGTTAACATCTGTTCTTTTTTCGTTTTGTCACTGAAGCCGACTGAGAATGAGAATTGGGTACGACAGTTTTTGTGCTTCTTCTTTCGTATTAACTGAGTCATTGTTGTCAGATTTCTCTACTTGCTCAATTTTGCGACCGACATGTGGACGTGATTGTTCTAGAGACGGGAAAGAACTATCTGATAATAGGGTTTCACGTGTCGTATTAGCGATGAAACTGTACAGCACTTTATCAGTGGGATCTACTGTTGCACTCAGTTCACCTTCATTACACTCCGAGTAAATTTCATGATATACCAGGCACTGGTCTTGTGAAAATTTTTAAACCATACGCGGTAAAAATATGTAAGTATCTTTGTCACTTTCGAATGTGTTATACTCCTTTCTTCCATTATATATATATATACACGATAGGTATAATTTTGCGCATAATAGATCTTTGTTACCGATTGTATTTTACCGTATTGGCTAAACATTTCTGCCAACTGTTGATCACTAAACTCAAGGGACAATTTGAAATTGACTACTACTTGAAATAGACCATTGATTTCAATAGTGTATGGTAGTTAGAATAAACCCTCCTTCAACATATAGTATTGTATATTACACAGTTTTTCTGCTTTTTCTTCAGCAATTATCAATCTTGTCTCTATGACCGCAATTTTCCGATAATTTTCTAGTTAAAACAAAAGAATGTTTACTTCTGGAATTTGTATTTGTTGTGCAGCTAGTTCGTGTAGATATAGTGCATTTACTATTTATGTTAAATTTCGAAGATTATTATTATCAGTCTTCTTTCTAAGTATTATTGACATCGTAATGGACGAAACATTATCATTCGCGTAGAACGACTGAGCTTGTAAAAATACGAGCACGAATTGCTACATTCTGCCTGTACGCTCGCAAGTGAAGCACTGATCGTCTGGACTAAATCACAAGACATAAAATACAGTAGATTTAAACAATATAAAATTTAAAAAAAATATTGCTAAACACCAAACACAAACGTTGTTTCTCTCGTGTCTTATGCCATGATCCAATCACTTTTTCACTTGTTAATTAGGGTTCAGAATCCCCTTTCATTGATAATATGTTCCATTTCTATGAAAGAAAGCGCAGTATTTGTCATGCTGCTATGAGAAGAATGCTATGATGCTTGGCAACAGTTTGGCTGTTGTCATCGTGCTTGCTTTCATAGAAATGGAATACTCGCAATGACTGGGAATTCTGGTTTTCAATTGACCAACATAAGATGGTTAAAGCATTGCATAAGTTGTGTAAACAATCTAGTTTGTTTTGGGAGTTCAGCAACATGTATTTAGAACACTAAACTCTTTTAATCTATAGTGTATTCGTTCAATTCAAATGTCGTCCAACAAATAATGTTTGCATCTAGTCTTTTTTTCTGCCTGACAATTTAGCCAAGTCTGTAAAACCCTCGCCTTCTATCTAAGTAACCCATGTTCAAATCTCGCTGGAGCCGCATTTTTTCTAGTACTGACATCAGTACCATGTGTTGTGTTAATTTAACACACAAAATGAGGTAGTCACACTGGGACATCGCATTGTGTTGAATTAACAGAACCATATTTTGCAGTGCACAAACGTAATATATTTTGCTTGAAAGCAATACAAATATTTTTCTTTTTCATATTAAAATTTATGTAGAAAAGAAGCATAAACTTTTTTGTCAGTAAACTTACTGTTTGACTTGTAGGTGCCAATGGCCCTGGTTCTTCAGTAAGATCAATTAGATATGTGATCAGCTTCCTCCATTGATCATCTGAGAGAACTGCTAAGAAATTTTTCTAGAAAGAAATATTTTGTTACTGTTCTATTGAAGTTCTACGATAGGAAAATGACAAGCAATACACATTCCGAAATAATTATTTTGTTTATAAATGGTTCGTTATATTTTATAATACCTTAAAAATAATATGAGTGCACACTATATATGTCGGCTCTAGAAATAGCTGTTGGTGGTTAGATGCATGAATACACATTACAAATCGTTTAAATTTAAGCATCTCAAGATAATCTTCAAAGAATGAATTCCTATAAACTCGATATGGTTAAATTTGATAGAACACTGATGATCTTTAAATTATTTTGTTTGAATTAAAAAATCCATAATTTAATTTCACCGCATAAAATGCTCTTGCTTATAGGATTACTATCTACAAGTTTCAATTCATTTGATTATCAGATTTGCCCTTGTATTATACAACAACATTTCACCGGTCTCCTCCTAATTTAACTTATCTCCGGATTTGGTCCAAATTTGTGTTATTAGCATAGTTTTTGGATTACCATGTTGTAGACCTATATTGCCTATTGTGCACACATCAACCTTACTTGGAAAGATATATCATTTAACAAAAATGTCGTAATTCAGTAATAAAGATTTCAGAGTGCCCAATTGCAAATCCCATCTTGACCGTCATGTTTTATGTAAGGAGAGCGATAAACGTACTTGTTGTTCCCCTACCTGTCAAAGAATCTCTAAGGAACAACCTACCCCTAAGGGTGACAAAAATAAAGTTGAATTTTAAAAATAATTATTTATTTATTGTATTTGGAGATTTCAAGTAAAAGGAATGAAAGAAAATCATCTTTCTGGAATTATAATCAGATTTATAACCACAGGATTTTGCGTCTGCTTTTGTTCATAACTGGTAAATATTTTACAATGTAGTTTTATGTTAGAAAACGAATAATTAAAGGCATAAAGCAAAAAGCTCTAGCATAAAGCAAACAAAAAATCAAGAATTTATTTCAGAATTTGTTAAACATAGCACCATAACGTGTATATATATTTTCCTCCTAACGTCGAATCAATCTTCCCAACTGACCTTTTCCTCCCGTTTAGCAACCACGATGCAATCAATTCTCCATTTCTTCCCTTCCAAGCTGCCAACATTTAAAGTCGCGACTTGATTATTCTTACAACATCGGTTGAGTCATAAAATCCGAGAAGTCTCCTCCGTTCAACATTCATCTCGTCCCATTTCAGCCCGCATATCTTTCTCCAGATCTTATTTTTCAACACTTCTAATTAATGTTCATCTTCTAGGTTCAACAGCAAAATATTACTGCCAGAATAATCGTTCTGTATATTTTCAGTTTAAACTTTCTTGATATTAATCGCGATGGTTGGAAATTCTGGACTGTGCAGAAACATGGGTTGCCCTATAATAAGCGACCTTTTCATTTTTGGGGTGACCTCGTTTAGCGTGACCTCGTTACACTTGTTCCCAAATATTTTGTTTTACTTTCTCTATGTTCTCTATTTATTTCCGTTCTCTCTGTGTTTCGGTTTGTTATCATGTATTTTCTTTTCTCTATGCTTTCCTGTAGACCTATCTTATCGCACGCTTTTAGTAAGCAATTAGTGCTACTTTGTAGTGCATCTGTATTGTTCCCTATTACATCTACATTATCAACGTATACGAACTGCTTATTTATAGCGTACACTGTTGGTCTCTTTTTAGGTTCTATTATTATTTTTTAATTATATTCTAAAGCTAGTTTAAACAGTAATGACGACAAGGCATCATCTTGTTCAATCCGTTGCGAATCTTGAAACTTTCTAAGTTATTATTATCTATTCGAACTCTGCTTACAGTGGCGTTGAGACAAATCAGTTTTTTTTTCGGAATTCTAAACTGTACAAGGAAATGCTATATATTTTATTCCACTTGGTAGAGTCATATGCTTTCCTAAAGTCAATGAATAACATGTGAACAGTCCCATTGTATTATGATTTCTTGTCTAAGATTTGTCTCAAGGCGAAAACGTGGTCCAACATGGATCTATTTCTTCTAAATCCACATAGGTGATGTTCAGTTATTGATCTATTACACGTTTAGACTAGTTAGTTGGATATTACTCATTACTTAGTAACACGTTGGAATAACCAGGTGAGGAGGTAATTAATGGAGTCAGATTTATTGCCATTTTTATAAACTGGAACATTTTTTTAATTTATCCCTTACTTTGGAAGCTACTACGGTATTTTATTTTCCTTTATCTCTATAACACATTAATTTATGCAGTTCCTTGATTAGTTACGTTACTCCAGCTTTAATCAATTCGGCTGGAATATTGTCTATTCCTGATAATATGATTTTCTTTTTAGTTTATTTGCCAATATTTCAACCAGTATATCGGTTAGCTCGAATATGCACAATTCAAGTGTATAGAATTTAAATTCCTCTGACTTTTTCGCGAGGAGTACAAAAATCATTTTCTCTAAATATTTTTTCTACACACGAGTAATTTTAGTCGGACCCGCTTGAAGATCTCTATTTTCATTTCTAAATATCGCTAATCTAGGCTGGTAACCTTCCTTTAACGATTTTAAAACTCTATGCAGATCTTGAATATTATTTGCCTTGCGTTTTCCTCTATCTAATAAATTTTCAACGTCAGATATTATATTTCTCTGTTTCTGAAACCTCGTGTTGTTCGATGCGTATTCCGTTGCTATAATGTTTATTATTTGCTGAATTGCTATTAATTAGCCGCCGTTGCCTTGCTTGTTTTCAATCCTCATGAAGCTTAAGGCATTTTTCATCAAACCAAGGCTTCTTTGCTGTTCTTCCTCACCTAAACATCCCTTCCCTACGCCCTTCAGTATATAACCAATTGCCTCATACATCTTACTTACATCGATTTTACTATTAATGTCATCTTTATTACTACAAGATATGGCTAAGATTTCGAACTTATTTGGGACAAGCGGGGTGAATAAAATATGTTGGCAACAGTCATTGGGACAATCACCAATGCTCACTACACCATTAAATTGATAAGTTATAACGGGCGCTTGAAACCAAATGAGGAATATCTGCTACAGCTACTGCTACTACTATGAGATAAGTAAATCATAAATCTCACATTCTTATTTACAACAGTCCAATTTTGAATCTAAAAATTTATAAGCTACTTCTTACTCTACAATTGTAAATTTAAACATGGAAACAATTTATTTATTGCATTGTTGTAACAATTACATAATTTTTTTATATAAATTGCTCCACGACCCAGTCACATCCGGTTCGTAAAGTATGGTTAAAGTTCAAGTGCGATCAATATCTAATCATAGCACAATAAATCATTTCTGTCGGTTAAAACGTTTTGGCGTGATGTCGGCACAAACATAGTTACTTTCCGTTTTATATGTAGATATTTCCAGTTGGAAAATTGCTCTTACGCTCTAATTTTAGTTGTTTTGAACTACCCTTAGCTTCTCTGTTTGACCCTTTGGCTTCATTTGTGATCACTAGCTGATGGCCAATCCCCCTTTCACTCCTCTGTAAGATCCAACGTCCATTATGTTAGTATCCCTTCTACTAATACATGATCGATATGCTTCACGGTTTTTCAATCTGGATACATCGATCTTTATTTTTATACATATATAGGTAACGCCCTAGCCGAGTTGGTCTACCGGTTCCAGTAAGACCACCAAAGTCAAGCAGCTCTGGGTTTGGTCAGTGTTTGGATGGGTGACCATTTCAGCACTCCAGATGGTGTTGATTGTGCGGCGTCCACCCAGCGTCGTGAGGCCAATTGGGGAGCTGCCTGAATAAAGAGGTAGCGATCACAGTTGATGGCTTCGGCTCTCCTCTCCCAACACGTCTGGTCAGCATGGGAGCAATAGACCACCTCCTCCCTCCGGGAGAGTCCTCATGCACTAGCGGATTGAATATGGCTATGTATTATATATATATGCTTGAGAGTATGCATAAGTTTTGCCGGTTTTGTGGTAAAGAAAACACGTAATTTTCAGGGGGAAATTAATTTTGTTTTATTCAAAATATTGGCCATCGGCTTCTACACATTTCGCCCATCTTTCAGGTAATTGATGCATACCATGCCACAAAAACTGGAAGTATTTTGCGGCAAACCATTCGTCGAGACAATTTCCAACGTCTTCGAAATTGCTGACGTGCTGCTTTGCGAGCGCATGAACCCATTGATGGGAAGAGGTGATAGTCAGATGGCGCCAGGTCTGGGGAGTACGGTGGGTGCGGAAGGATGTCCCATCCAAGCGATTTCAAGGTGTCTTTCACTGGTTTTGCTGTTTGACACGGCACATTGTCGTGTAACACAATCACTTTGCCATGCCTTCGGGCCCATTCCGATCGTCTTTCGATCAATGCGTGATTTAAATTAATCATTTGTTGGCGATAGCGTTGTGCATTAAGGGTTTCGCCGGGCTTCAAGAGTTCACACAATACCGCTCTGGTCCAACCAGACACAAAGCATTGTCTTCTGGCCTAAGCGATTTGGCCTTGGTGTTGAAAGACCGGCTTCGCCAGGTGAAAGTCACGATTGTTTCCTCTTCGGGTTTTCAAAATAAATCAATTTTTCGTCACCCGTCACAATTCTATACAAAAGGGATTTTCTTTCTTGGCGTTGAAGCAGCATTTCTAAAGCGACTTTGCACTTTTCCATTTGACGTTCATTCAAATCGTGTGGGACCCATTTACCCAGTTTATTGATCTTCCCCATTGCTCATAAACGTCTGCTGATTGTTTCTAGTAACATGTTTAATGCTTTTGCCAATTGCTGTTGAGCTTCAGTTGGGTCATCCTCCAATAACACCTTCAATTGCTCATTTTCGCACTTTTGTGGTCTACCAGAGCGCACACTGTCTTTTACATCGAAATCGCCACTTTTAAATTGTCGAAACAATGTCTCACATGTTCTAATCGATGGAGCGTATTCACCATATGTTTCTACAAGCAAACGATGACTTTTAACAGCTTTTTTCTTTTGATTAAATAAGAAAAGCAATGCCTGCCGCAAATGTTCTTTTTCAGGCACAACTTCGACATGATCACTGAACCATAAAACAAAGACGCTAGTGTTTGGCGGACTCAACTTGTGTGTGTTTGTAGTTTAATGTCAGACGAACAAAATGACGTTTGTGTCAAATGAGTACGCTGCGTACTTTTTGCTGGCGCCATGTCTTAGTTAAACCGGAAACTACTTATCCATACACCTGGTATATATATATATAATACACAGCCATATTCAATCCACTAGTGGATGAGGCCTCTCCCGGAGGGAGGAGGTGGTCTACTGCTCCCACGCTGATCAGACGTGTTGGGAAAGGAATATCTTTATCTAAAGCACGTGCCCTTAACTAGTAGGTTTCATGAAATCTCGAAATGTATCAGTCTTACTCCGTTGTTGATGATTTCGTGAAGGCTATACTTGCCTTTAGTAGGTCTATAGTATTAATCGTTCCCTAATTTAAATTGAAACCCCTTTTCACAATGTTTGTATTACACTTTGGTAACCGATCAAGTAATCTTTCTGTCTCTTCGTAAAATTAATCTTTATTGATACCATAAGCCACCTCATTTGCAATATTTATACTCATTGAAATCGTGTTTCACCATCGAGTATGTATCGTAACTCACGAAATTCTTTCGTTTATTAACTATATTCTGAACCACTGGAAAAATATTGTTCTTAATGAGAAATCCTGTTCCGAAATCTTACAAATGTGTTCCCACTAGTAGACAATGTACTTGGTCTGCTCGATGCTATCTTGAACCTCCCACTGGGCTTCTTCTATCGCTAATATATCCAGCTCGTACTTTTTGGAATCATGTACCGCCACCTGAAGATCGCCCGTTTTGTATAACTTCGTACGTTTCACGTTCCTATTCTAAGGTATTCCTTCATTCATTTGCTAGAGTACCCTGAAGCAGTTCATGCCCGGAGACCAAATGGGGAACTAGTATAGCTCCGGAGTATTTTACACCAGGAGAATCATCAACCATCACTTACTATTTACTGACATGCTTTAGCGGTGTATAGTTGTCAGCTCTCAGATTTCTCAGTAAAGGCAGACATTCAAGATGTCGTTCGTTCTCTGTCCTTCATTTTACCTTGCTGATGTCATCTATCATCACCCACAGGGTGGTAATAGTGAAGCTCCTTCCTTTCAAGATGAGATTTTTGTTCGGGCTAGGTTTCTTATAGCCTTCGTATATTCCTCTAATAACTGCAAAGCTGCAGTACGTCCCGGAATATTTGCGGTACCCACGATGTCAGTTCGGAATCCCCTATCCGCCACATGGGGAACCGCCTGGTGAGAGACTAGCAACTCGAACTCGGTACGAACTATTAGTTTAGAAAAGAACTGATATTTATCAAGAAATTACATCTGTGAAAGTTTCCGGACTGTTATACGTACCAGATTTGGAAGTGAAAGGTGACCATCTACCTGAAGAAAAAAAGCTATTTTAGTACTTTTAATATTCATAACTTAAAATTGAAGTAATATTTCTCTTTTTAGTATTCTTTTTTTTAATTATCGCGTACTATCTGATTGAAGCCTGCTGATAAGAATAACTTATATGTTAATACGAGCTCGTATAAATAAAATAAATATATTTGCATTACATTGAGTACCATCCTCGTTGCTTCCTTGTGTTGTGTTGTGTTTTGTTTACTCTTAATAGAACACATAGCTTGAATATTACCTAAAATTATAAACTATATCATTTATAACTGTTGAAGTTTGAAGAGCTCTAGCTAGATTTGCTTATAGCGATTTATGAAATGTATTATTAGTCAATATTTCCCTTGTGATAAAACGTAAATAAATTAAACGAATAATGTATTTCGATTACTAATAATGCTAGGTAGATAAATTGGTTCTGCGAGAATCCATCCTTTAGCTTAATTAGTGGTAGAGTATCATGTCATATACATCAAGTAGTTCAACAACAATTGTTTCCAAAGATAATGAAAAATCGTTGATAATGGTAAAGATAATGAAAATTCCAAATATAAAATCGTTGATAGCTCACATTAGGGCACGGTGATCACAGTAGCTACCTCGGTGAAGGTAATCCTGCAGTCAATATTAAATTTTACTCGTTAGTTACTATCATAAAATTCATATATCATATTTTCTTGTTATCTATTTCTCCATATGTAGGTAGGGAAGGAAGCTAAGTATGAAATTGAAGAGTACAGATATAGAAGGCTGGATGTCCAATAAAGCTTTTTCTCATCAAACGCATTTTGAAATATATTGCTTTTATTTTATTCCACGTATTTCATATTCTAAAAACCGCTATGACTTGAGGATTATTAGTGCTTTTGTATTCAAGTATTGCTAGAAATTAGCTGTCGTTGTGAAGTGCTTATTGCCAGCACGAACTCAATTTTCCTGGATAATGGGGATCCTCTATGTTTTCTTGTGTTCCTCAATTCTCTGGAACATCTTTTCTGCGCGGGCTGCTTAACTGTATTAAAGCTACAGTTTAACATCCTTTAGAAACAGCAAAATAAAGGTTTTGCTAGTACCGCAAAATGTAATTTCATTGTGACCATATCTGCCGAGTTACTTAAATAATATAAAAGTATATTTCACAAAGATACTGTACAATTGTCATATATATTTTATTAGTATTATTCAAAGCACTTAATTTAGAAATGAATCTAAATTTCTTCACTTTTTACCAAAAGAAAATATTTTGTGATTCTCTCTACGGAAATATTATATTAAAGGATTCTTGTAAAAGAAATAGTATATAAGGATTGTTTCTAAGGAAATAGTATATTAAAAATTCAAGAAGGTAAATGACCTTAGTTTTAGATAATTAAGCTGATTACAAGTTAAAATTTGTCGAGAAGATAATGACGCGATGTGTATTGATTCTTTAAAACTGCATACATAAAGCCACTAATATTTTTTTGCATGGTACTGTTAGCTAATATATTAGAGTATTGGAAAGTAAACTTGTTGGAACAATTAAAACTATGCATAATACATAGCTGACATTCAAGTAGACGACTAAAAGCTAGAGAGAATGAATAGCAATGGTCCCCATGAAAATACCAGTTAAGTCTTCGTTAGCACTTCTTTAACGCTGCAATTAAAAATGCCGGGAAAGCCATTACAGTGCCGCAAACACCAAATTTTACTGCTCAATGTCTAATCAAAAGCAGTAAAAGTATCTGTATGTTCATATCCACCGTGATATATATATATATATATAAATATATATATACGTCATCATCATCATCATCATCATATTCAGCCGTTTTCTATCCACTGCTGGATGAAGGCCTCCCCCTTTTCTTTCCACATATCTCGGTCTGCTGATATCCTCATCCATGTAGCTCCTGAAAAACGCTTGATTTCATCTACCCATCTTACATTTGGACGTCGTCTCGGTCGTTTCTTTTCTCTAGGAATCCACTGTAGTACATTTGTCGTCCAAGTTTATGTAAAATTCACCTTAAACTAGATATATGTTAAAGCTGATATGCTAGTTACTTTCACTGATCTTTCCCAAATGCGAAGATTGTACATACTGGGTGTCTTAAGACATTTAATTTCCTTATCGTTTTATTTAGTAACTTTTTGACTTCTCAGAAATATCACGAAACCCGAATGGCTGCGGTGACTCAATAGAAGAATGCTCACCTCTACTGCGTGTTGTTTGCCGTTCGTTCCGGTTCGTCTCTTATGAACATTGTTGTAGTAAAAACCGAATGCACGCATATTCACAGAGTGATTGCTCTTTGTTACTATTTTTAACCATCAACTCTCATATTATCATCCATTCGGATTGTTACAATGTTGCATATATTCCTTAAATATATATAATCCAATTCAATATTCACTTTTCTAATATTACACTAAAAGATCAGTTAAAGCATCACTTGAAAATGTCCCCATTTTATTTCCTTTTTTTTTCTTAGAGTTTCGTTGAAGCGTTATAAAATACTAATAACTCAATGCTTACAATTAAACTAAGATTTCAGAAGATTTATCTTCATGTTCTTTTCAACCGACATAGTAGCGTAAGCGTATATTTTACCCTTTCAGCTATATTTAATAATGTCCTTCAATGTACATGTTCAAATTGAATGATGATACACTTTCAACCTCATCAACGTTTAAAGGAGTATACGGTAACACAAAATCTAAACTTGTTATACCAATTAAAGTGAAACTGTTCATAATATCATAGTATCGAATAATTATATCTCATAATCTATACTTAAGTAAAATGTTACTAAATGTACATTTCAGTCCTTTGGTACAAATAGAGAAATAACAAGAATACTTAAGCGTGTTGGGAAAGCGTGTTTAATTTTAAAAAAGTAAAATAATGTTGGCGGTTCGATTATATCTTTTAATTGCCGACAATCTAAAAGACAAATACATAAACTCACATTTTGAAGTCCGTCACCTGGTGATTTATTTGGAGGAAGCACAGGTCCTGGTCCTGCTAATTGACTTGATATTAAATCCCAGAACATTTTTCTTTCCTGGTCTGTTAAATCAGATTGTGCGGGTCCATCCTATAAAAAAGGATAACTATAAAACTTTCCGTTTACTTTTTTACAATTTACTTTTGTTCCGAAGATATTTGGTTCTTTTACAAAATGGTAAATTGGCAGCAGTGTTCGGATAATAAATAACTAAATAAATATTCGTTATTAAGTTTAAATTATTACAAATTCTAGCTGACTGCAAACGTATTGTAAAATACGAAAATAAATTAGCATGCATAAATTAGCGTAAATCTGTTCCCAAAATGCAAAGTAGAGAAATAATGAAACTATTTATCATTATGATATATTACTTTACACCTACAAATTCTAGGTAGTCAAACAAACTGTTGAATAAAGGCTAATTTACAATAAAGATCATTATATTTTCTTTCTGTTTTCTTTGCTGGAACTCATATTCAAAAGTGAAGTAAATATCATGAATCTTTGTAATTTTCTCAAGAACATGATATAGCGTCTTATTTCTATTAATTATTCCATTTACAAAATGAATCAAGTCAATCAAGATGTGTAATATAAACGAGTAACATAATATACTCGAACTAAATTCCGAATTGTTACGATAGGATTATCAATGTTTTAAAACAGGAATTAGTTTTGGAAAAAATAACGAAAACTTTCTAAATTTCAATTGTTGTAGCAAGCAAGTAGTTACAATCCGAATACCTCTTCATTACGCCAAAAAGAACGCAGTTTTAACGAATTGAACAAGTCCGGAGTAGACACTTAGTAAAAACACTAAGTTTCTATAATGTTGATATGATATTGTAGAATTAGAAAATTATCATTAACATACATCAATCCTGAATATCAGCTGTTGCTTTTTCGGATTTTAACTTCCCATTACCATGTTTTACATGTAAAAGGTAAATATGTTTTTTTTTAAAAAAACTGTAATCCAATTAATGTTCTATATAGATATCCAAAAATAGGTAATAATACATACTAATTAGACACCCTTTATTCAGTAAATTAACTGTTAGATTTCTTTAAACGAATGACTCTACAAATTAAGCAACAATAAATACGATGATTGGGGCTTTAGGTAAGTCAACACTTATCCCCTCGAGAGGACGCGGTGCCAATACACAATTTCGTATAACAAAAGAGGGTCTACTTTGCGGTAATTTTCAATGTGCATGAGTAGTGCGGATGACGTGTAACATGGGTAAGTAGAGCCGTGAGTAAAAGTCACAAAAAAGTATCACGTTGCATGCGTCTATATCTTATACGAAGAGATTGGTAATGGAAATAAGATGGAGTACACATATCGGCATAGAAACCTCAACATAATCCCGTACAGGATCCACAACACGATGCCAGCAATCTGGAAGGCATCGAATAACATCCAACCGATCAGGTTGAAGGCGATTTATCTCACGTTCCAAGCAAACGACAATGTCCATTGAAGTCCGAAACCAGAAAGTCTCCAGAAGGTGATTGTAGTTATAACTTCTATAATATATCTAAAGTAATTTTACATGTTCTTAAGTATCCAATAAATTTAAAAATTATCTCCTCTCATACGACTATAGTGTTAATTTTGTATAACTTATTGAAATTATAATAAGTGTTAGTTTTGGATTAATTTGCATTACCAACAATTATTCTTCCAGTAAATTCTGTTAAAAACTTCATGTATTTAAATCCTCATTGTGACAATACTTTAAAGATTTGGATAAGCGAGTTACCTAAGCAACTAAACCAAAGTTGCGCAAGTGTCTTAAATAAAATTCAAATTCGAAACTATTACAGCTCTAAATGTTTGTATGAAGCTAAAGTACACAACTACACTCCAAAGAGAAACATATTGATACGATTCAAGAGGAATTATCTATTATAGTACAAAACCAAACATTCGTACAAGTGAAATGAAGGTATAAACTGAAAATCTAAGGAATAATTTAACAACAAATACAACAACGTTCACGGTGGATAAATCAACACATTGAATCTAATCTACAATATCCACCAGCACTTTCCCATTTCATGGTATACACTTTTGCTTTTAAATATCTTACCCACTTGAGATTACTAGTATATATTTTCAGTTGCTTCTAACATTCTCTTTTGAAGCTTAGCTTAAGTTCGTTGAAAGATTTCGACCACACAAAACATGGTATTTTATCTGTTTACTCTTTTGATTTCGCATTCTACCTTTTCGTATTGGGTGCTACAATGTCACTTACCGAAGCAAGTTGAAACTTATTCTGGTTTGTTATATTCTACAAAAAATATGAAAATCTTAAACCGTTTATAACAATTATAAACATGCTAAATAAAATATTAGTTCCGTATAAAATTACTTACCTCTTCGTCCAGTTGATCCTTGACATGAGATGATTTATCCTGTAATAGAAAATAGAAGAACAATATTAGCCTTATAACAAGCCTAATTTCTTCCAAAAATAATTAGAAACAACCTTAATTTCCAACGAAGCGTGGTATGTCCATTAATGAGTAATAAAGATCGAGTATTAATGATGTAAAACCATACCGGTAAACCGAACTAACGAGATTCCTGACATGAAAATAAGATTTAAAGCATAGACCATCCAGGTTTACAAATGCTTCGTTTCGGCGCTATAGCCTGCCGAAACCATGAGAAAGTAAACTTTAGTGCTTGATATTGTGAATACCATTAGAACAGTAGGTACAAGGTACCATCAAAGACCTCGAAGTTGCTCTATTCAAAAATCCATATTTTATAATTATAATATAGGTACGTAAATGATTCCACAAAGAAAGTATGTTATTCCCAGACATTGTCTGGAGTGTTTATCTGTCCAAATATACACCAATAAGACGACTTTTTGTATGAGTGCATACGATAAGCGTAATTACTAACACCTAGAAAGGCAATTGCAGTTTCTTTAGTTGAGAAAAGGTACCATAAACGTCCGTTGTAATGTGTGTAATATACTCTTGTATGTAACTCCTGTAATCCTCTAGTCCTTTAGTTATGTAACTATCTATTTTTACGAAGAATCGTTTCGGAAGAGGAATCATGATATCGAGTTGCCGCAAACAGATTATTGTTACTTGTGGGAAGGTGGTTCCATTGATCTTATTTGGACCCACCTTTTCATCAGAGCATTTCTCGGTATTCATTATTTCTTTGTGGAATCAGAACCATTGTACAATTTTGGAATATGCATTTTATTATGGAGCAGATTTGAAGACTTCGCGGGTACCTTGCCCACGCAGTTCTACTGTTATTGGTATTAGAAACATCAAGCTTTAAATTTCATTCTCCCATGGTTTTAGAAGCTTATAACGCCGAAAAGAAGCACTTGTGCACCTTCGATGGTCTATATTTTCTGTCGCATTTTCATGTCAGGAATCTCGTGCGTTAACCTTGTCGTTGTTCGTTTGCTACATGGTTACGACATAAAAAAATAATAATAATACTTTTAAAATTTAGGTATCAACCGGCTTATGAAAAATATTTTTATGGGCTGTTTTGTAATAGTATTTTTCACTTACAAGGTAACCAAAACTGTTTTTTTACCTTTCTGGAGTAGTGATAAACAAATAGCAAAACAGTGTACGGGACGTACCTTTAGCTTTCGAAGTAAGCTCCATCAGCATCCAACACTTTTGCCAACGTTCCTGCAGCTGCACAATACCCTTATGATAAAAGTCGGCGGTCTTAGCAATAAAGAAGTCCGCTGGTTTCCCTCATTGGCGAAGAATCTCGAACTGAGGTGGTTGTCGAGGGAATGAAACAGTTGGTAATATTTGTTGGCGCAAGTTCCGGTAAATATGGTCATGACATAGTGTCTCCCAGCCAAGTTGCTGAAGGGTCTCCCGGGTTCTCTTTGCAACAAGTGGCTTGGAAGTGTCCACCCTTCACAATGCACGGTTTACCCTTTGCAACTGCTGTGGCTAGACGTCAGCAGTGGTCTGACCAGGTTGAAGGAGCTTTTAAGGCACCACTTGGCGACAAGTCCACTATACAGAAAGAATAACTTTTCGGGAGTGAAGATTTGGTCTTGAGGTATGTGGAACAGGGTCATGTGGCCACAAACAATGTCAGGTACGCTTGGGAGTGTCATAGAGGACCCACTTGTTGTCACCAATCGCAAGCGATCAATATGTTTGTGTTCAGGTGCCGAGTGAGCAAGTACTAGCACACCTTCATTGATTGTTCGTTTTTCGCTGACGACAATACGCGGGGTATACACTTGCTTAACCTGATTAACTTCCCTATCACATGCAGGTGCAGTCTGACTGTTTCAGAGGAAACATGGAACCTTTCTGCTAGTTCATCTCACGTTAAACCACTGTCCTCCTCGATGTCAGCTTTTAGAGCCTCGTCATCCAAAACATGTGGTCGTCCACTACGAGCTTCATCAGCAAAGCTCACATCTCCCGAACGCAATTTCTGGAGCCAATGCCTGGGTGTGCGTTCGTTCCCGGAATGCTCACCAAATACCTGGCATATACGGCGACTTGATGCGGCAGCGGATAGACCCACTTAAAAGTAATACAACAAGCACACCAGAACAAGCTGCTTCCATACCTTCACTTCTCTTTTACACTGGGCGATCTATGCCTTCTTTGTGAGAGCACGTTGCCTGTATTACTGAAGGTCGATGATCAGACTAACTCCCGAACGCTTGGTAGGCACAAGCGTCAATTTTTTCCTCTCTGTGATTGCATGATTAATGGGAAGTCAAATTCGGAAGAAAACTTTTGGGTTGCCATGTATATGCAGCCATTATCATTTGCATAATGTACTTTAAAATCCCTGTTGTTGTCTGATAGAGAAACATATTTATAGGAAAATATTTATATTTTATATGTGGAACTTGAAGGAAAATCTTTCATCTCCACTTTTTGGGAAACCGAGATTTTGATGAAATGGTTTACATTAAATAGTCTAATGAAGGTAAATGAAGGTAAAGCCCTAATACTTTGTTTATTTTGTTATTTTTACATAGAAACCAGAGGAAAATGTACCTATATGCTATTATATTTACCACCATAAATTTTCTTTTGGCTCTTCTGTAAAATTTTCTGGAGTATAGATTGCTAGTTTTGATTCTAAGCCCCATATATATAAGAAAGATATGTGCATGTATCATTTCTCGTCAGTTATTTTATAAGGAAAAACAAGACTTATTATAATTTTATTCGAAATGAACAATTTACGTTTAATGGGTATCAAATAAGTATGCAGAATGGCTCACACGATTCTTGTAAGATAGAAATTAATTATAACACAGTAATTTCTGCATCGTATGTTTTTTTTAAATTTCTTAGGTTTCAACTAATATTGAGTTCTCGTCTACAAATCATGATGGTCTTATTTCCTATTTCACAATTGAATAATTTGCATTTCGTTCCAAGTGTCCTTATTCATATATATTGATTTTTTTACACGTGGCATATTATATACAGTCGTCATGGTTAACACATTCAATTCCAAAATTAAATACAACGGAGAAGATATTATAAATATTCTGTTCTAAACTAATCATCAAACTAAGTTCGGATAAAAGCGTTTTTTACGAATTGAGTACTTGAATTTAACGACACCAACATCACAGAGTACACAGTATGGTTCCCATAGTAACTAACATCGATTTACCATGTTATGCATGTGAAATCGAATTTGATAATGATAATTTGTATAGTGAAATGAAACTGATCTTGACTTACTCTGCGTTACGACTCAGAATTACCGTTGACATGGTTACAAAATGTTATATCGTATTTAATTATAATGGAATTGAATAAGTCATTGTCTTATTCGTCAAACGATAATATCAAGCTGCTAAAAACCTACAATGTCGTGAACTCATTTGCATGAATTAAACATATATTAATTCTATCGTGGTGCACGTGAAAGTTCTCATTCTAAGAAATATTAATTTCCCATTTACGTGATTTTTCTTCACGACCTATAACGTACTGCCTGCGGTGGTGGTTTGATTTGAGCAATACATATAATGTGGCTAGCATGGAATATTTCCATGGTCACCTATGGTTAATTACTCATTTGAAAATAATGGAATAGAGTAAGTGAGTGTTCAATTATCTTAATGGACTGTACGAAGTCTGTTATTCGTTTCGACAATATATATTGTGGTTTCCACAGTGATCAATATTAAATTACACATCTAAATGTTATAGGCTAGACCATGTGATTGTACTTCCTTACTACAATTTAAATTAATTGTAGGATATGTTTTATGAGTTATTCTTTGATCACGGTAACTACTTCAATATGTCAATTTACA
>JAGDQP010015023.1:0-17520 GCA_022664845.1 Lepisma saccharinum | reverse complement strand
AGATAGATAGATAGATAGAGAGAGAGAGAGAAAGAGAGAGAGAGAGAGAGAGAGAGAAATAGGTAGATAGATACACACACACACACACACAGAGAGAGAGAGAGAGAGAGAGAGAGAGAGAGAGAGAGAGAGAGAGTAGCTCGTTCCAAATGTGGTTTCAGTAAAATGCATCAGTCATTGGATGCGCTTTATTTGATCACCAGTAAGCCTGTAAGGATTCAGCCTTATTTTATGGTAATTCTATTATACTTTCCATATCTATCAAAGCTTCGCTTTTATATACTTAAGAGAAAAATAAAATAATAGAAGAGCAAAGCAAGTACCTTGTGCTTTTTGATATGATACGTATTTTCCTTGCTCGACTATTATATTATTTTATGGTAATATTTATTCATTTCTAAGCCAGGTTAGGAAACATACTGGGAGCAAGAAAGATGTTCAAGATTTTTTCCAGCTGTCTCAGATAAACCAGAATGTTATATCTGGTGACATTACGTGTTCACATGCTATTTAGTATCATCTGATCTTATGGGAAATTTAGTATATCCGATTAGTATATCTATTAATTTCCTGTCTAATGTTTTTACTATTTTCATCATGATTGATTCTGATACCCAGACCTATGCAAGATTTTGCTGAAACAACTTTTTGATCACTTTGATATATACTCTTAAGTACATTTTCAGTGTGTCTGCCGTAAGTATGTACTGCACATTTATATGTGTCTGCTTATATTAAGTTCCATTAAAGTGTTTTATTTCTACTAGTGACGACATTGAAAATGTATAACTATACATGCCAAAATGACTATCCTTTTACGTCCATTATATCCTCGAAATATTCTCTATGTTATAATACACTCACTACACATCTATACATTTCCAATCCAACTTTATGTAATATTAGCCAAATATTAAAAATTAGATGAACTCAATATACACTAAATTATGGTTAGTATATAGCAGAAGTAGGTTGCTATATTTGTTTCTAGAAACGCATGATAATTGACTATAATAAAGCGTAGTGACTTAATCAAATCTTTTAAGTATCAATTAACTTTCAGCTATTTTAAGTAGGTATAAAAAAATGCTCTAGAATATTAGTGATATGTATACGTGTTGCTTTCTTTTCTGAAGAGTATATAATTGTGACTTCTTTCAGAATACTGCCTGTATGGTAGAATGTGCATAGCTGCAGAATTATTTCACTAGATAATAAATTTGAATGAAAATTGCGGCTATATTACAACAAAAAAATCTATAGTATAAGGTACCCTGGGATGCGGCCTAAGTGTTTGCTCGCCTTTACTTTCTGTCATGGACAATGCAATAATAGTTTGAGCCGGACACTTAATTTAGACTCAGGTTATAAGTTTCAAAACATAAATCTATGTCAGAATTTCAGGCAGTAAATCAACGATTTGACAATTATCTTTACATTTATCACCCAAACAAAATTGACATGATCAAACAAAGAGATGGATGACAAAAATCTTCAATAGTACCTTAAAATTTTTCATTCTTACAATAAGCTGCCTGTAAATAAAATTACATCACTTCCTGGATAAATTTACAAAATTGCAATGTTACATTCATGAAATGTTTAAATTTTCTCTTCGGTCTTAAAACAATGTTACTTGTTCTCTTTATCGAAAGGTAATAGCATTTGTAAAGAAATATCAACAAAATACAATATTATATTTAATAGAGAAATTTGTAATACTTACAGTAGATGTTTCGTCATCTTTTCTATCTTGAAACGAAAGGTGTTCAGCGGCAAGCAGCACTACCTTCTTCAGCTATATAAAATGGCATTGCGATATACTCATAAAATATGCATAAAAGCAAGTATCATACATATATATTTCTTCTTAGCATTACCATAGAGACACTTAATAACCTACAATTTAATTCTATACGTTTAAACATTCTTTTATAATAAAGATGTCCAGAAGTTTAATTTTGATTTCGTTTTATATTATTAACGAATAAAACATAAATATACTAAAATGGGCCACGTAGTGATAATGAGACAACTATGATTCGACATGCGAATCAGACATTTATTATTTTCCACAGATGAATATTACGGACAAACCAAATGCAATTTGCTAAAAATACTTTATGTTTCTTTTAATTATATAATTAATTTAATCATAATCGCTGATCACCAACTACGTATTTTATTTTAAATTCACATATACCCATATATTTATATTTCATCATAAAAAACGTTTTACATATTATTAATAAAACTGAAATTTGAATATGCTTGAACATACAAAGATTAAATATCAAGGATGTATTATAAGTAAAAACCATTTTCCACAATTTCATATTGCTTGTACAAAGTTATACGTAGACAGGAAATTTAAAAAAAAAATGCTAAAAATCTTATAAAGCTCAACTTTAAAGAACATTTGTTTTTGTACCCCTCTTTAATATTGCAAAAATTCCCCTATTATATGACGAATGTTTTCTCTTAAAATGGTGAACAAATATGGTGGTAATGTTATTTTGACACGATTACTTTAACCGCTTGTAACCATTTTTCTATCTAAATATTTAGATAAGCAACAACTATATATATATATATATATATATATATATATATATATATATATAGAACAGAGTCTGAAAAGATTGCTGTAATAATTTATTATCATACTTCACGTTTCGCATTTTTTCAGTTTATGATAGTTATCAGAAGACAAAGTGACATATGTTTGGCAGCATTTACCTAAGAACTAAAGTGTGAAATGAGAAAAGAGATCAGAACATAAATGGCAAATAACTCTATAACCTCTCAAACGGTGTATGTACTTTGCTCGTGCATAACCCCATACAAGCTCTGCTATGCATGTATTGAACAATTAATGAAACATGTGTTGCTCTATCCAAACTTACACTTAAGTAGAACATAACATAAAGATTCTCAGGGCAGGCTATTTTTGTTACATATTTGGGCAAGCTTCGTCCGCTGGACACTGAATTCAATGTAATGTGCTTAATCATTTTGTTCTTGAACTATATTAAGAATACATTTGTTATATGTCATTTCTTTTTAAGTTTTACAGGCCTGCGATAATAAAATCGTTTGCTACATTGAAAACTTTGGTGCCTGCCGCGTTAAGCAGTACCTCTACTACAAGGGTATCAGTACCTAAGTGGCAAATGTAATGCGTTTAGGTTCAACAGTCTAGTTAGAATTTGAAATTGCCTTGGGTACCTGCAATGCCTATACTTTATTAGCACTATCTTAGAACCAAGAGTTAGCACAATGTTATTTATTTCTTTTGTTTCGTGTCCAGTAAAGCTAAGCGCTCACACCACACTAGCTTACTAGTAGATGAGATTATTAGAATCCATTCGAAACTCAGGGTACTGATATAAAAACCCTTGCACTAACCGATGCTGCAAAGTCAGCGCCAATACAGTATATAATACCTTCATAACCTGTCCTTGTACTTAGTGTACTCAATGTACAATCGCTTCAACCAACGAATGGAGTAGCTTTAACGTCTGTTTGCTGATCATGAATGGTATAGTGTACTTTTGCCACTTCTAGCCCGGTAAAAGGGCTTCAAAACAATCAAAAGCATTCAATTTTGCGGAAAGACCAATTAAACATCTTACTGCCGAAAGGCCACTAGTTCAACATTTACACATTACTTTTCTTGATCATTACGGTTTTGAATATTTGAAACGAACGATTACCATTTTAAGATAACTAGTATGCACACTAGCAAACGTTTGGTAGCATAAACGCTGCATATTGTTAAATGTAACATGAATATTGCTGCCTTGACGATGGACACCTTTAGGCATGCGTATTGCCTGTTCTATGTCCCCCAGGGGACGGTGCAGTTTGGAAATTCAATTACATCCTGGACTAAAACAACCGCATATCGTGCGGAAGACAAAAGTAACCCAGTAATTCATCATTCAAAAACGTCAAATATTATTCAGAAATCTTTTACAAATAATATTCATTAGAATAAAATAAGTGTATTTGTTAAATTATATATATTTTTAAACAAATTTAACACAAAACGTATTTGAAAACCCAATTTAATGTACAAAGGTGATATGTCAAAATGTGTTTCCTTTTTTCACTTACATTATAAAACTTTTTAAATAAATATGTATATTACGAAAGCACTTTAGAAAACGAAAAAAAAATGTAAGGAAGTAAATGGCATGCAGTTCTTTGTCTCTTCTGCAAAATTAGAAAATCTGGAAAGCCTGCTTTCTGGAGTATACGTTTCAATTAAAGCGAAACTTCTATGAAGGAAATGTTACGAATTACCAGTATTACATATTTTTCAGTACCGAAACAAAAATAAAGTTCACATATACCTGTTGCCCTTAGAAAAGTTAGGGAATGTGAGAAATTTCAAAACCATCCATTTTGTTTTCAGAGTCAGAAACGGTTGCTGAATTCACACACACTATTTTGAGACAGTTTATACAGATTTAAACACATTAGAAACTATCAGAACGATATTCACACTTGCTTGTACAGCTATTATTCGTGGTTATTTTAGATGTACATTTCATGAAGGAAATATGCTTATTTGGCGAAGTTTCTAGAAGGGATTGAACGATATGTATTTGTCTCTTTCCAGATTACATACTCACTATAGAGGATCAAGATGATTCGTTAGCTACTGGTGAACTTGGTAGTATACCTCGGAGAATGTTGGCGTGCTGCAATTCTGATCGCGATAATGAGAATTCTGATCGCGATAATATTGCTAGATGCAAACTCGTTGAGATCGATTAACGAGCTATTATTTTTGTTAAAATAAGACGAGAAAGTGCGTTAAGGAAGCACATAGTTTGACTTCATATGGTTTTAAAAGTAAATGTTTTCCAATTTGGGATGTGGTTTCAGAGTTTCCATTGAGTTTATAAAAAGTTATATCGATGCCTAGAGTCTTTTTGAGACAGTAATGTTAATGTACTTTCTTTTAATGTGTATACAGAGCTGGCTTAATATCACACCATGTAATAGTATGAAAAACATACACCTGTATTCAGTTTTCCAAGTTCATTCTGAACAGCTGAAAGATCAAAAGATTTGCTTCAATTTGAGATAAGGCATAACATTAAGGAACACTTTAGTTTCGATTGAGTTTAATTTAATTTTAATCTATGCCCAAAACAGTAACAGCACTCTGAAAATTAAGTGACAGTTTACATTCACTTGATAGTCACAAATTATCAGCGTCACGTGATTGAATCATATGAAGAACTCTGAATATTGTAACAAGGCAATTTTTGCTTTTAGAGTTTCTTAGCAAATAATCTCTCTGGTGTTTATATCCATTTCTCGTTCACAAACTTTAAAATCGGGTGTATTTTTAATTCACCGTAGTTTTCGTTAAAAACATTTGTATCTGTAGAATGATAATAAGAACAGCCATAGTGCCTCATAACGAGAAGTGTTTTCGACCTATCTAACAAGGTAAGGGTCACTCAGATCACCCCAAAACCATACTTCAAATTTCGTACACAGGTAGGCGAGACACAGAGAGATTACCACACAAAATATTAGCTTGCATTTCTAAGTGCAAGACTTTGAATAAAAGGCTAAAATTTGGACGCGGTATCTTATACAGTGCTTGTCAAAGTTCCAGAACTGCTAAATATATCGGTTACAATAAGTTGTTTGAAAACTTGAAAGCGACAAAAGTTGCAGAGAATCAAATGGATTATAGGATGAGCTAGCTCATCAAAAGGTGCGGGTCCGTGTTTTGGCTCCAAGGGGCCCAACTTATTTTTTTTTAATTAGAATCCCTAAATTTATTGCAGATTCTGTATCTACGGAGAAAATAAATCAGAACATGTCCTGCTAAAAATGGTATGATGTGAGTCCTGGAAACTACAGGGCTGGAAATTAGATTAATGGTGAGAAATGTTAAAGGTTCAGGAACGGCGAAATATCTCGGTTGGAATGCTCTTTTGTAATTTGAAAGAGACGCAGGTTAAAAGAATCAACAGAGCTATCGGATGGGCTAGCCAATCAAAATATGTGGGGCCTTTTGTGAGTTCCAAACTTGATTTAAACTAAGAATCCCCAGTTTTATTGCAGATTCTGTGTCATACCGGTAAAATAAATAAGAATATGTCCTGCTCATAAGTGTAGGATATGAATCCTTGACCCTATAGGGCAGGAAAGCAGACAATGGTGAGAAGTGTTAAAAGTTCCGGAAAGGCTAAATATGTAAGTTAGAATGCTCTTTCTTTAATTGAAATTGACAAGTGTTTCATAAAATCAACAGTCCTATGACGGGCGATTCATTTAAAATATTAGCAACTTTTCTTACTATTTTCTGTAATTTAATAGAATCTATCGAAAATGGAGCAAAATTCTTGAACTTCTTCTCTTTATTATCACCCATGTAGATGTTGTTTATCGCTGTCAAACTTTTCCTATGGTGGTAGCACCATTCGTTTACTCCTTTCCTGTTTTTCCACGGTGTTGACGCAGCGTCCGATTTGTTATAAATTACTAAGGGAATTCTAAAGCTAGTGGATGAGGCCACGGCGCCTCAGTTGGTTCAACACTCATCTCTGGTGCTAGAGGTCATCTGTTTGATCCCTGCTCATGCCGTATGGGCTTTGTGGTTGACAAACCATGTGCGTGTGTTTTCCCGGGGTGCTCCCGTTTCCTCCCACTTTTTTCATTCCATCAATTCACCCCATCATCGTCCATACAGTCTCAGCATTAGTTGCCTGAAAGCCTTAAAATAAATTCAATTTCAAAATTCAAATTCGAGTACTGTATTGGCGTATATAGAAACTCGTACGAATTGGTACAAAATCAAGAAAAATCGCTTATTTTGTTCTTCTAAAATATTTAGAACATATTAGTACTATCAAGTAGAACAACTGACTATCCTAAAGTATTTTATATAAATAATGTATTAGGAATTATTAAATGCGAATAAAAGTAGTAGATGGTTAAACGTACATTCTACTATCGTTATATAAATGTACTTCATAAATGATCCTCATTTTAGCGGAGTCCTCGTGGGATTTCGGATTGAAGTTCGTAAAACTTACAAAGACAAATCATTGCTAAACGACTGCCATGTACAAAATTTAATGAAACTTGAAAGAAGAAATGAATTAAAGCAGATCTTCTTTACCTTCGATACTTAACTTTGAGTTATACTATCTATATATGGTTGGATTAGTCGGTCTTATTTAGCTCATTAAATTGAAGTCTAGTACCTAACACTACCACTGTGGTGTTATTCTACAGTCACCAGAGTTAAAACATGAGTATCTACAGACTGGAATGCTATCGGGCGAATGCGCCTGCACAACACTCTCCCGCGTGATACAGAACACCATCTCTGTAAATAAAAATTCGAAACCTATGTTTGCAACCAGCTATCGTAGCTACATGACTAAGATAACGGCTTATGAAACAGCATATATGAGTTCAGAACTCGGCGGGGTGAAGATGGCACCTCGTGTTTTCTTTCAAAAATATGTTTATGCCAAAATCTAACATTAATATGTTTCTAAACAATTTTTAGATTAAGTTCAAGTTCTTAATCTTTTTTATGCGTGATGCAATACATTTTCCACTTTACGTCACCGCAACTCTAGTAGATATATCTGGAACGAAGTAAAACTATTTCATACTGTAGACGGACGTGTTAAAACAGGCACACTAGCCGACACCGCTTCTTGTCTTCACTTCGAAAAAGAACGAAGAACAGATCCCTTTGGATCCACACTGTTGAGCTATTACAGGAACCGATGAAATTGGCTCGTCAGTTATCTTCGGTAAGTACATTTTTTAAACTGAAACTTCGTGTCGTCTAAATTTATTATGAACGGTGTAGATCACCCCCGCCATCTTGAAGTAACCTTTCCATTGGTTTCCAAGGGGATTTTTTTAATCATTTTCTGCCTTTCAGAAGTAGAATATTTAAGTTCTGCTTTCAGAAAATTCGTCTTGGTGGTTATTTTGACCCTGAAATAGTTTTGTTTTTTTAAGTTTCTTAAAATAAATAAGTATAATCCATTATTAATAGTTTGCTATATAAATCACAAGGTGTTAACGGAAAATTATACTGTTCGTGTGAAAAATGTATTTCTATAAAATAGTATGAGTAAAAGATAATGTGACGATAAACTGGGCAAAAAAAGTGGTTAAAAGTATGCTCGTGAGACAACAATTCTCATGTAAATCAATGGAAAGTGCGTACTCAGATGTCGGGGGTGATCTACAAATTTAACTCTGTGTTTGATTTAAGCGATGTTAAAATCTCAATTGTAATTATCTGAACTATTGATTTCTAAGGTGCCATCCTAGTATTTGTATGACTACCCAAGTTCCTGTCCGACCCTTAACGTTGTCTATTAAAAATTACTACGATTGCTGAAATAGTACGGGTTCTCTAACCTTGTCCAGTAAGCAAAGATGTAGGCGTCAATAATATGTACACTATAGGATTTACGAAAAACTTCGAAAGGTGGAAGACGAAACGTGGCAGGATAAAATAAATTGCACATGAATTAAATGCTACCTGAGTTAATTTCTACGGACGAACTCATATACTCCATGTATCTACCGTCGTGAGTTAGAGGGGAAAGTAATTCTAGAAGGTAGAAGTGAAAAAGTCCCAAAAATCCTAATTTTGCCTCAAATAGTAAAAAAGTACTTTGATTTGAGCACCTCTTCCTTTGTATTTTAAGAAAAACAGTGCATATTCACCTATCAATAAAAGGCGATGTGTGCTGTTTGCAGTTGACAACCGGCAACGCTGTTTCTTGTCATGAAAGTTGATGTTACGAAAACTGTATGCAGAATGTCAACGCTAATGTGTAGGCAACACTAAAGGCGATCACACGTATGAGAAACAATTCAATAACTGATCAACTCTTTTTAATGCGCACCAAACACCCATATTCATAAGTAGTCCATATTTCTAACCCTTATTCATTAATAGGTCAAACACTTAAGGTTTTCCAAACTTCGGACAAATAAAAAGTAAGTGTATTATTGTAAACTAGATGCACTCAAAAATTAAAATGTTGATGCTTGATATACGTGCTTCTATTTGGCATTAGGAGGTGTGATTTACATTTACGGAACTCATGTTATAAGTTTACACAGGGAATTTAGATATATAATTAAATGAATTAACATTATTCACTGTAGGAGTTATGCGGGAATGTTTTCTTTGTTCTGGAATTTATGCGCGGTGAGTACCAAAACCAACGACTCAAAGGTCCTGGTTTCGATTTCCGGCAGGGCCATGGGTATCTTTGAACTCGAACGTGACGGATATTCGTGACCGGCCGAAGTCAATAGTTAGTAGACTAGCTCATATAAAGTAAATTTTACTTTTTGTTTCTATCATTTTACCTGAGTTGCATGCCAATCACAAATTTGTTTGACTTTGTATTAATATGGGCATTTATTAACGTTGTTTTAGAATATTGATCCTGCTTGTATTTTAAGCTTATCCTTGCGCATGTTATTAACACCTGATATTTATAAATATGTGGCGCCATTGTTCAACTGTAGGTAGAAGACACAGCCAAAGAAAATATATTATTTTATCTAAAAACGGTGTACTATGTATCTATAAGATTTAAACTCACACTCCACAATCCTACTTTCAGAGCAAAGGGATGAAATTCAAACTGTGTGTAAAGATTGATCTCTTAAGCACATAATGAATTTCTAAATTGTATCATGAAGTATATCCCAATGTGTGAAATATAGTAAAATGGTAACAAATTGTTTTAAATGTATAAACTGAAATATGATATTACTTACAATTCCTTTCATATCCTCCAATGCCAAGCCCTGAAAAATATTAACACAAAAAAATTGTGTTTTCAAAAGTGTAACATACAGTGAGATATGTATCTTGACGACAGATTAACACGAGTAAATATAGTCTAATTGTTAACGAAATAAGCTATTGTTACCCAATTTCCTAATTTATATAAAAACTTGGCACATTTAGTGCGATCAGCTTCTCTTCTACTGCTACGCAGTTTAATTTGATACTGCCACCAAAATGGTAATTTTCTGCTGACCCTTGAAGACATGGACTTATGTACTCCCACGATATACACTATGTTTTTCTTCTAATTGCACAATAGGGAACGTAATCCTCATTTGCTTAGAATAATTCCCATCTTTACTTAAATACGTGATCAAAATTGTTACAGTAAACACTCGAAAAATTGTTCATCTGTCGTTGCGATAAGAGACTATTTTTCTTCTCTAACAACATGTAAAAAAAAAATACATTAGAATTGAAAACTGAAAACTTTCAACAAAGCGGGAAAAAATATATATGTGTCTTGTATCACGATTACTCTGAAATATTCCCGAATACGAAGCAATATAAAAGACCCAAAGAAAAAGTAACAACCAATCTAACAAGAGGAATACACAGTCAAACCAACTGTCTATATATAAAGGAACATTCTTAATTTTAACGTGCGGGAGTGCAATGTGAAAGTCGTTCAGTAGAGTGCGAAACTGCCGCGGTGGCAGAAATCGCATAGATGTTCACTAATGGTTACAACAGGAATGGGTAGAGAAATACAAAATGAGGAAGGTTGTTTACGTATGAAAATAGTAATAAAAACTAATTGTTATAAACCCTAACTATTAATATGTCTCGAAATTTGGTATTGTATTAGATATTTGATGTTGTCAGTGTACGATAATAACTTAACATTGTTAACGAATATCTACCAAGTAAACCATGTTTTTATACAGAAATAAGATCGCCGTTTTCTTATGTAAATACAAAAATTAAACTCACATACATTTGTTGTTTTCTTTTTTAAGAAATAACACTTACCGGATTTAAAATCCATTCTTGAAATGCTGGTACATTATTAATTAGTGTAGCTAAACGCTCAAGCTATGGATAAAATAGAGCGATTAATAAGCAAGATGGAGAATAGTTCAGTTTTAAATACAAACAATTCAACAATTGAAATACTTAGATACACCTCGCATAATATAGCCTGGCAAAATAATTTCCAGACAATAAAATTACAATAATATAGGCCTATCTCATCCCGGCAATCATACTGTCACAACTCAAAAAAGTAAGTTTAAGAACATGTGAATGCAGTGGTTTATTTTGATATTACGAAGTTCATTCTGGATAGGTTATTCCTATATCGAAATGTAGAACCATATTTCTCGGATTGGAAATCCGTATGAAACATGCATTTGTAATTAAGTATAAAAGATCTTTGTTCGAGGAGCTCCAGACTCACTCTGGTTTAGACTTCTACTATAGACTAAACACAGAAACATACTAGGTAAACAAAGGCTAACAGTTCTGCACTAAGACTCCTTTAAATGATTACAACTCCTTTGTACTTCTAGCTGCTATATCATGGGCTTACTATCTACATATCAAGCAACAGACATATTGTAATAGAATTACGTACGCTCTGAAATCTTCATTGTTTCGTAGTTCAGTTTTATGAGGATGTGATTAGTTACGTTACACTATTCAAATTATATATTTGTTATATTTGTGACTTCTGATATATTTTTTTAATTGCTTTCCCACCTATTGAGTTATCATTACAATATATGAGTTACTAAAATCTAAAATTGCCCTGCCAATACTATAAGCTTCACCACGTAATTACAAATGTCGGAGATAATCAAACTATGTGAACCTAAACATTGACAGACCCAAGAAATAGATCTGTTAAATCCAATTTTTAAGAGCTCTCCAGAATTAGATTTATTTACGAAAGATCAGGGAGGATTTCGAAATATAATCTTTTACACAGAATTGTGGAATGTTAAAGTACATTCTAGGATACAAAGCGTTATTTTAAAAAGATACAAGTTTTCTATATAGAAATATAAGTCATAAATATCACTCATCAATCACAAACTATTTGTCATCAGATATTTGGTCGATGTTTACGAAATGTTAAGTTTCTTTGTTTTCAATTTTACCCAGGTACTACTAAAATGTTATGAAAAACCTACAAGCGTTTATATTAAAATTAAAAACTAGATTTATTTATTAATATATCTCATTTAACCAGTTGCCACATATTTCTATATCAATAAGATCCCTCATAAATGCAATTCCATATTGATCTATACAGCAATGTCTTGTTAAAGAACAACAAGCTTGAGCGGTTAAACTGCATCTTGAAATTAGTAAGTCATATTTTCTCTAAGATTGTATGGGGGCTACTATCATTCCAATATACTCAATTGGGACATTTTATATGTCAATGTAGTTTAAATGTAGCTTCATCAGACGACCAGTTCCTTTTTTAGGCGCGGTGTTATTCCACTATTTAAAAGAATGTGTCACATAATTCTATCCTCCTATCCGTTTCCCCATACGGCAAGGACTGTTACACACGTGGCAATTACGAGACCTTATATTTAACAGTTTCATCAGCCTACGAACACTTCTGAGACATCAATTACTAGTTATAGAGGCGTCGATGATTTATGTTGCGTGTTCTGCAACGATTATTGTAACAGGGCTGCCTTTCTAGGACTTCTTGAATGTGGCGACCTTTTTCTTCTCGAATCACTCCGGTCTCTAGTGTCTAAAATTTTTTGTTACGATTTATGTTACGGCTGTGCTAAAAACCAAGCGCTTAGAGTTCCATTGCATTTATTTCCGTAATGCACTGGAACCACTCACACTCGTTTTCTTATGTTAGACACATCAATTATCTGAAAATATATAAGTATTAGTAATTAAAACGATAGAATTATTATTTTATTCATAAAGAAAGAACTAATTAACAAAACTGTTTATACTCCTTTCATATCATTGCCCAAAGAAATGAAGTTACTTTTGCCACCACCCTGTATTTTCCCTGTCTGATGAAACGGTCACTAACATATCAAATTTGAAGTATGAAGTTAAATCACTTATCAAAACATCTACTTAACAGTTAATACTCACAAATATTTTCAGTCCTTCAGGTGACAAAATCTAAAAATAAAAGTTTTTTTTTTAATTATATTTTGAAATGTAAGTACAGGATTTGGTTTCAATACAAATGTCATTCATTACATGTAACACCTTATAACTGATGAAAGCAAAACTTTGAATGTACAACTCCAAAAAAAATGTATGTGTCACAACCTTTATAATTTGAAAAATAGTACGTTAATTTCGATTGGATTAAAACACCCAATTAGGTGCAGTAACATTAAATTATTCAGTTACATCATAAACTATTTTCGTGCTCTTTCCTAGTGGGATTACAAGATAACATGTCAGAAAATTTCCAACCCTACATAGTATTAAATAATTTACTGGGTTGTATCCTTTTACCACTAGTAATGGATTATTGCTTCGTTAACTACCTAATTGGAAGACTTGAAGCGGAAATAGTAGTTACTCGTAAATGCATAGAAACAAAAATGCTTTCCCTAATAACTTCTAAGGAGATCCTCAACAGAGGATAAAGTTTAAGAACTGCAAATGGACCATGTCATAGATTCTTGAAAGCTAACGTTTTGTTCCGAGTTTTCATTTGTATACGATTGCATAGAGGCTTGTATATGATTGCATTAGAGGCACACCTACATATGCATTGCAAACACACATACACAGAGATATAAAGGGCACACTTATTTCCGTCTATGTTATAAATGTCACAGTTTTGCATTCAGAATATTATTACGTGAGTTCATGTTGTCAACTACGGCTAAGGAATAAACGTGTTTAGGTTAGAGGATTGCGGAGAAACATCACTGGCACCCTCAATATTTTTTACTATCACTTTAAGAAATGTGAACGGAACTGTACTGGAGATTTTGTATCCCAATTCTGAAAGAAATTAACCGCTCAAATGGTAATTTCACAACATTGTTACCACGCATACGCTGCACCAGTAACCTTGCTTTAATACGCACCACAGATTGTATAAGAAAAGTGATTATTAAATACCGGATTTTTATTACAGTGGTATCAGAAATGACGAGATAGGCAACATGTTAACCATATTGAGGGTGGCGTCTGAGTCCACAACTTTATTTGTGGAGGCATACATACATACTCATACATGCATAGGCATACATACTCCCTAACAACCAGTGCATAAACCGCTATGAAACTTCGTGAAAAAGATGCGTAGGTGCATACAGTGCAATATTTGTGTCATCTCTAACTCTGTTTAAGGCTTAGAGGTAAATTTGAATCAGGTGTGAGTGAGTGATCTACCACTGAACCACAGGCGCCCAAGCATTATATACATTTGAATAATAGTAATGCTTCCCAAAACCCATCATAGTAGGTAAGAAGTTAGTTTGTGAGAAACACATTTTTCTAAGCATTTGTATCGTTAAAACATGCCGGGAGCGTTTACATTTTTTTCGTAAGAATTCTCTAGTATTCATACGAATCGTAATGTTCATTTGATACTGGAATATGTAGTTTCTAAGGGATTGAGTTTGAGGCTATCATATAAATGCCCAAAATAATATTGCGCAATACGCTGCTCTGGATTTACAATGATAGTAATATTTATTTTATTTTATGACCAGATTACAAAAAAAAATGTAATATAAATATTTCAATTCACTTTTTATGAAAGCAATGATGGGTTGTTCATTTTGGTCGCTATAATTTTGTCATCCATACAATATTTAGATGTAATACATACTTACTTTTGTGGACTTAGGTTTCCAATTTTGGAAGGCAGGGTGCTCTGTAACTACCTGTGATAGTTTTTGAACCTGTATCAAACAACTTAATTTTAGAATTACATTCAAATTGATACTTCTAATAACAAAATAATGAAGAAATAGTACAAAGTTTCGAAAGAATGAAGCCAATAGATAAGAATCTAGTAAACGACTAATATGCTAAATGCAAAACTAAGTACTCTACACTTATCAGTGTTGATCATTTGATGTTTGTTACGATTATAAGTGGAACCAATATAGTCTAGTATTTTACTTATATTTTGATAAATTTATACTTGGGATATCATTACATTAAGTAATATTCCAGATCGTATTAAGACTTAGTTTAAAACCGGACTAAGTGTCAAATTCTTTGTTTTGAGATACATAGGAAAAAGTACCTACGTTATAACAAAACATAACAAAATTATAGCGGAAACAATTTGAAACACTTGGATAGTTAATTGTACAGAGCCCAGTTTTACAGCACGGGGGTAGACATTTAGGTGTTTTTGAGCAACAAAATTAAGATTTTTTTTTGTTTTGACACTTAAACCGTTTTTAATACAGGTTACCATATGTCATGATCTCGATAAGAAGGAACACTCTACTTGAAGATGTGCTCCATATACTTGCTAAAGTATTGCTACATATATCACCAATCTCCCTTTAAAGAATGGATGTGAATTTATTTACGCACTGGTTTACTCTGGTGTCTGATGAATAGGTAGATTATTTTGTTAAAAATCATAGCGACAATCTATATTATATCAATTAAATCATGCACTTTACACTTACGTATTGTTGAGATGGTGAATGGAAGGAATTGACAAACTGATTAAGGTATAGGAAATCAACAGCGAAGCCAATTCTAAAAGCAATGAGAAATCTCAGTTAAAAAATCTATAATAATCCATCATATACTCACGAGGTTTTTCATGTCTTCAAAAGTTAACATCTGAAACAATAAACATGTAGTTAGAATATCAAATTCAAAGTCGCAGTAGTTCGTTACTGTTCATAGCTAGACAGAAACGTATCAAATGACCGTTTACTTATTATTTGTATATTGGTAATTCTTCGCATATACCAATAAGCACGGGGTGAGTCATTGATCTAAACATAGTTCTGTATTGGCAGCTTATTAACTTCACTGATTTCTTGCTATCGTTAGAACATTTATTTTAAGCACTGTAAGACGCAGATAAAAATTCCATCATAGATTGATTCACTTATACATAAAATTCTAGTGTCATATTTAGAATGAGAAAATGTAGTGCATTAAAGGGAATATATTAGCGCGATGAACTGTGACGTGTTCACTCAGTCAATAGTTTATCTATTCGGTATTTCCCTTATTCCTTTAATCATCAATTTAACTATTTGCTCGTCCATTTGCATAAATCAGTGTAATTCATTTACGAAAGAAAATAAGTGCGAAGAGTAATTTATAAGATACAAATTAAATATAACGTTCGCATTGTGCTTTATTTATTTTCTCTGTTATTTGTAAGTTCGTGTACCCAAAGAACCGCCACGTAACATTTTGTTCAACACGAGTTAAACAATGGGTGAAAAGGTACAAGAACGCCCTCGGAAATCGTCCTTAAAAATTGTGTACATTAAACTTTAGTAGGTTTGTTGCTGTTATAAGTGACATGAAAAAGAATTGTGCACAACAACGTCAAAGGTTATCTTCTATTTTAAATGTACAAAAAAAGTATATTTTTTGTAATATTAAACTATGTGAAATGGGCAGCATATAGAATGAGAGAATGCGAAGAACGTTGCAGTTTCCGCATGCAGCAGTATGTGTTTATGCTGCAAATTGATAAGATTTTCGTTTATTTTGGGAGTTGTGATTTTTGCACATAAGGCTTTTTTGAGATGTGCAGTTTCTTGAGGCGCAACTTTAAAATATTATCAACATAATGTTGAGATATTTCATATCTAAAATTGTCTTGCCCACAAATTGAATACCTTCAAAATGCATTTATGTATTTATATATTCCTTTATTCGTATTTGTATTTGGGATTAACGCAAATATCTGATGTATTAATAAAACACATTGAGATCGTAAACATAATTAATATACGTTTACACAAAACTCATATATCCACTTACGTGGTAATTTATCCATTTGGTTATGCACATCGTTAGTGAATTTGCATACGTGCTATGTACTTAAATGTCCAAAATTGAGTTTTTACTATCATTCAAAGCAGAAAAAACACTTCCCTTCTTTTGAAATCACAATCATGTGTAAATTATTTCATCCAACGGTCTTAAATTGAAAAATTAATATCTGCTATGTTCTTGATTTCGTTAATCCTTTAATGTAAAAAACAAGGCCTTACACAATTTTCCCGATGAAGTATAATTGACTATACCTTCTAATACGTATTCCTATTACTCATTGCAATTAACATTAAGTAATATCGAAGTAAGTAAAAATAACAGGTAACTTTAAAAATTAGTGCTATTTCTTTCCTGAAAAATCTGTTAAAATATACATAACTGGTATTGCAAATTCAATGTTTATATAATAATTAATATATTGTGTTACTAATAAATTTATGCAATAGTCAATATAAAGCATTGAGGTATTACACATAGAATATTAATTTACTGCATTTTTGTTTTTCAAAATACAAAAATTCGTTCGTGTAAAGCCTATTAACAAATTAAACTATTTAATCATATATGCATTATAAGTTAACTCTGTTTTAACAAAAATATACATAAATTATATCACTAAACACAATGTTTAAAATTATGCCAAATTTCTGTTAGTGTCTTCTACTCAGGTCCAAGAGATATAATAA
>JAGDQP010015022.1:21151-43723 GCA_022664845.1 Lepisma saccharinum | reverse complement strand
AATTGAGGACCACCCCCGTTGACCTAGTCGTTAGCTTGTCTGACTACGGATTGAGGGGTCACGGGTTCGATTTCCCGGCGCTGCCAAGGATTTTTTCAAAGGCGTGTGGGTCTGGAACGGTGCGCACCCAGCATCGTGATGCAATTGGGGAACACTATGAATAAAAGATAATGGCGATCACAGTGAGAGCTAGCTTAGGTTCTCTTCTCCCAACCCGTCTTGTCAGCGTGGGAACAGTAGACCAATCCCCTCCCTCCGGGGAGAGGTTTCATCCAGTAGTGGATTGAATATGGCTGTGATTTATTATTTTTATGTAATTCACAGCCATATGCCATTAACTACTGAATGAGGCCTTTCTCGGAGTTAGGAGTTGGTCTACTGCTCCCACGCTGACCAAACGTATCGGTAGAGGAGAGCCGAAGCTCTCAACTCTGATCGCCACTGTCTTTTATTCACAGCAGCTCCCCAATTGTCCTCACGATGCTGGGTCAACACCGAAATTTTGAGCCTCCACCGGGGTGAACTGAAGTCCAGCGCGATACCGACTAGGCTACGCAGGAGGCTCGAATATATATATTTCCGCCCGAAACGGGACGAGACGACCGTAGAATGGAAGAGACTGCATAATAAAGAACTGCACAGACTATATGATTCGCCTGATAGTATAAGGCCATGTAGCTGGATGGGGGGGAACAGAAGATTATATTCCATCGTGGTTGGTAAGCCGGAGGGAAAGAGGCCATTTGGAGGACCCAGAGATTGTTAGGATGACAGGGGTCTATTAAGAAAAGATCTTTGGGAGGTAGATGTTCATGATAGAAACTTACTTCTTGGCCAGGATCGAAGCCAAAGGCGAACGATTGTCAGTGAGGCTATGAACTTGCGAGTTCCGTAAGCCATAGAGTGAATGAGTTTATATGTAGAACAATTAACCCTTGCGTAGGTATAGTGTCATTAGTAGTCATAATCTTTGCTGCCTTGTAACTAACGGGCCCCGATTTCGATACCATTGGGCGGAGCCCACTTCAAACTATGGATCCAATTAAAAACAATGGCAAATCACATTCGGTTCACCTTACACTAGTGACCTTCCGTTCATAGGCTAGCCGCTGACTAGACCACAGATCAACACTACGTTATTATTGTGTACGGTTTTTCTTCACCCTGAGTTCCAAGTACAGCACGGAAGCCGTGATGAATTGTCATTAACGGAGAGGTGTCCTGTTTTACTACCGAATGCTGGAATGGTATATAGAAAAGGAAATCTGAGCGATGACGTCTCTCAGCGACTAATCATCCGGGGAAGGTAGCACACAGCCAGAAATTTATTTTAAATTATATCTGTGCATTCACCTGTGACTGAGGGAAAAACGTGGAAAACCTCAGTGAGGATGGTCGGCCGCTGGAATCGAACCCAATTGCTACCACTAAGCTACGAGGGCTCGGTGCAGGATTGTAAGTGATCACAATTACTCAAATCAGTTTGCACATAAATGCAAGTGAATACATTTCATCCAGCGCTCGAAGTGGGGGTATGAGGGGGCACGCCGTGCCTTTACCTTTTTTTGGATTTAACGTACTGTTTCTATTTGGCGTATCTTTCTATTAATGGAAGCTAATTGCCTTTACTTTCAATAGGCAATCGTCCCATTAGGTGCAAGGGTAACGTTACCTTTCTGACCCACTTCTCCAAGCGTTGCATCACCTTTTCTAACCCACTTCGAACACTGATTTCATCAACTTAGAGAAATATTTAATTAAATAATTATGCGGGCCGGGCCATATTTATTATAAACGGTGTACAATAGTATCCTTCGATTTATGCAATCCCACTTTTGAAAACTTTACTATAATGTCCATCAAACAGTCTTCAAACTGATAAAAATATTCAAACCTAACTTCCCCCTCCCCCGACTTCAGAGCGGTAATCGACGCCTCTCAAAGTTCCAAGGCAAAACTAATGTTGAAAATTTGTTTCAATTGGGCTCTACTACTGCAAATGTTTCTACTGTCGAGCAAGTAAGAGATTTCACAATTAGGTTTATGAACAGAAGTAAAAAGTAAAAAAAGAGAGATTTATCTAAACAAGCTATACCCTTCATAATAGTCCTTGAGTCTAGACTGACTTGACCATTCTTCAGGAAGTGAAGAGAGGGGCAAATATTTTGTCCTTTAGGAGCAGTATTTATTGCCTCCGACCTTTACCTTCGTTCAGCTCACCTGTATGCCTTGCTGGGGGCATTAATCGAGGAGGCCTACTTGGAGCGCACCATAGAACCACCTTTGTATTCAAGAAAACGCAAAAGAGTAGTATCCCACCCACCCCTCCGTAAACATTTATGGACTCGGAAGTAACAAAACATGTGTTTTGAATCACCATGTGTCAACACATTTTTCGCAGAAAACGCACGCTGGTGATGGTCTAGGTACAGTGCAAGACCATTTTGGAGCTGCTATGCTCCAATTCTATTTGGTTGAAAGATATATGTAACAATTGTTGTCAACAATACATTGAGTTCAACAATGAACGGTAAGTCACTTCTAAAATTTAGAACTATCATGTTCTCAGTATTGTTGTGTTACATGTTTGTGCTAAATCTTCTAGGTGGATTTACTGATGAGTTATAGAATATTATTGTTGACAACAATAGCTTGGTTTCAACAATGGTGAATAATGAAATCGAAAATCCGATAAAGTCCCGTGCTTCGTTAGCATGTGCTCCTGCTTTTGTAATATTGATATCGAGAAATGAGTTCATTCTTGGTTTCTATTGATAATTGAATAGTGCGGTGGCTTTAGATAAATGTTTGCTGAGATTATAATAGATACCACCGTTTTCAACAATGAATTGATTGTAATAATGTTAAATTGGTTCAATGGAAAACATTGGTAAAGCGGATCCAAAAGAACTTGATCTATTTCATCTGATTTCCAATACTTAGCCCTAGGCCTACGTCTGTATCTGCATTTGGTTGTTAGATATTGACAGTCATTGTTGTTAACAATGAACAGTTGATCAAATGAAATTTCCGAAGTTATGTAATCCCTGGTTTCCAATCTTGCATATTGGTGCTGATTTGTGTATTTGTAGTAGTTGTTGGTCGTAAGATATATGTAAGCATTGTTGTCAACAATACGTTTGGTTTAACAATGAACGATAAGTCATATCGAAAATATAGAATGCATGTATCCTAAGGATTGGTGTGTTACACGTTTGTGCTAAATCTTGTGATTTTATGTCAGTTTAGTGATGAGTTAGAGCTGAATATTGTTGGCAACAATAGTTTGGTTTCAACAATGGTTAACAGTGAAATTGAAAATCTGATATGCGGATGTACTTCGTTTTACATGTTATTTCTTCTCTACTTTGGAAATCGAGAAATGAACCAAGTTCTTGTTTTTGTATCTGCATTTGGCTGTGAGTTATTGACGGTCATTGTTGTACAACAATACACTTGTGTTAACAATGAACAGTTGATCAAATGAAATTTTCGAAGTTCTGTAATCCTTGGTTTCTAATCTTGCATATTTGTGCTGATTTGTGTATTTGTAGTAGTTGTTGATCGTAAGATATATGTAAGCATTGTTGTCAACAAATCCTTGGGTTTACAAATGAACGATAAATCATATCGAAAATATAGGTTGCATATGTCCCTTAAGGATTGGTGTGTTATATGTATGTGCTAAATATTGTGATTTTATGTCAATTTAATGATGAGTTATAACTGAATGTTGTTGGCAACAATAGTTTGATTTCAACAATGGTTAACAATGAAACCGAAAACCTGATATGCGGATGTACTTCGTTTTCCCATGTTCTTTCTTCTCTACTTTGATATCGAAAAATTAATCCAATTCTTGTTATTGTATCTGCATTTGGCTGTGTTATTGACGGTCATTGTTGTACAACAATACACTTGTGTTAACAATGAATAGTTGATCAAATGAAATTGTCGAAGTTCTGTAATCCTTGGTTTCTAATCTTGCATATTTGTGCTGATTTGTGTATTTGTAGTAGTTGTTGGTCGTAAGATATATGTAAACATTGTTGTCAAAAATACGTTTGGTTTAACAATGAACGATAAGTCATATCGAAAATATAGAATGCTTATGTCCTGAGGATTGGTGTGATACACGTTTGTGCTAAATCTTGTTATTTTATGTCAATTTAGTGAAAAGTAATAGATAAGTATTGTTGGCAACAATAGTTTAATTTCAACAGTGCTTAACAATGAAATCGAAAATCTGATGTACTTCGGTTTCCCATGTTCTTTCTTCCCTACTTTGGATATCGTGAAAGGAGTTCATTCTTGGTCTATATCGATATTTGAAATTTAAAAAAATCCCATTAAAGAGATTGAGCGATTGGAGCGGCATCTAGCTTTCGAGATTCACATTAAGTCGACCTTTAGATCAACCTTAATGCTACAACTTCCTTCATATTACAACTAAAGCGGTTTATTTTAGATATAGCATGAACTTGTCTAAAGTTCCATATGCTACATTTATAGTAAAGGTAATAATGATAGTTTGTTTTGCAGTGAAGTTGTACAAAATATTGGACAAACAACATATATTTCGATTTAATGTTTCCAGCTACAAGTACCAAAAAATTGTTAAATTATAACCGAACATAACAACAATGTAACATGTCACTATATTAAACGAAAAATTACCATACGATATCAACCTCTTCAAATTTCAAACGCTACAGTGTATGTCAATAATTTATTTGCATTTGCGATACGAATCGTACTGTTCAATGTGGACCATATGTCGTCTGTTTCCATTAACATTTTATATTGAAAATGTTAATATGTCTGTGTAGTTTGAAATAAATCGTATTTCTTTCCTTAGCGATCGTCTTATTTATCTCTGTACCATCTGGTATTCATTAAAAGACATCAACAAATTGATGTACAGCATTGTAAGTAGTATAAAACGATTGTCAGTTCGATTCCCGCAGATAAATATTCTAATATAATAGTTATAAATACATGAAAATATTCGTACGAAGTTCAACTCATTTGCAAGGAAAAAAAATAGTATGTTTTAAATAAATACCAACACCCTCCATCAGAGCATAAAATGTGAATCAAACAAAATTTAATATGCCAGCCTGAGCTTAAAGGCTACAAATAATATTCAAAATTAAACACAGCATTATAAATACTACATACCTCACATTAATTCTGAAAGCACATAAAAATAAAACACGTAAATATTTCACGTTACTATTTATTTAAAAAAACATCACCACACTATGCATTACTTAGGTTTCGTTCACTAAAAAAAGGTGTTTTGCAATGCACTTAGAAGTCTTTTCACGTTGAAGTAGTGTTGTTTTCTACAAAAGCAACAGTTTTCTATCACGTCTAATTTTCTTTTTTAGTCCTACAGTTAAATTTGTTAAATTTGATTTTGATTCTACAGTACTAATCAATAAACTGAACTGCCACTGCACAAAATTACTAATACACATAACCTAATGTTATACAGTTTCATTCATTAGGTTCACTTTGCTTACAGGATTTCACGCACATTGTCCAAATGGATGTTTACCAGTTCCACCAAACACCAATAAAAGTCAATAAAGTTAATTATAGTATAACAATGCAACTTATTAAACAGTTCATAAAGCGCGTAAACAAATCTTTGATTCATTAGTATGTGCAGCACATATTCATTATTTTAAAATTGCTCACATAACTTAACTGTAGCTAACGTCTTCACACAATGCTCGCGCCTCCATTACACCACATTCCTTAGATGTATAACTTTCCGTATAGGGGTTCCACCAAATATCCAAAGATTGCCAAGGCTTAAATATAGGTGAAGGAGATATAACTCTCTTTGCATTCAAGTCGTACTCATAAAACGTACCACTTGCTAATTCTATCATTTCTGATGCATTATGTTTTATATTGAAATAAAACCAACGAGACCCTGCGTTAAGTTTAGGATGTGACCTTTTATAAATACTATTCAAATCTTGTAATGTTACTGTATTAAATAGCACTTCCTCCGTTTTTTCCTTTAAGAACCTCAAATTTTACTCTACGACACATATGATCTGCAATAACTGGGTGTCCATTAAAACAATCTTCACATATAAGATATCGATTTGGTTTATATCTTTTACAGCACTGACATAAACACCATGTATCCGCCGTCTCGATTGTACAATTACAAGACATTTCCTCCTCATCATGGTTAATATCAAGTTCAACATATTCATTTCCTTGTTCTGTTAGTTTAGTGAAAGTATTTATATCTTCTTCTATACCCTTACTTTCTGTTTCCTCCATGTTTTGGATTTCACCTTTAACAATAATATCCATTTCAACACATTCACGTTTTACCTTTAAGAATTTTAAGGGGCTGTCTAATTCCATACAAATTTTTGACATACTTGAATCTTCGGTTCCAAGTTTTGTGTCCATACATATTGTTGAACTATCAGGGTCTTGTGTTTTGTGTTTCATGCCTGTGTTTACATGCAGGGTATACACACTGTTCTGTAAACAAACACTTGAGTTTAATAGGAAGGCATTTTCTGATTTGTTTTCAGTATATATTTGCACCAATTCACTTTTCAGCTCATTTCGTTTGGGGAACATATACATTCTTCAAAAACAGGGAGACACACACTAGGAACGCACATTAACAGCATAGAGGTTTAATACAAATAGACTACCTGGACGTTCTTCAACATCAATTTTCACCAAATTTACTTTTTTTACCTTCTTCTGTTTTACAGAAATGTTTATTAACATGAATATTGTTCAAGAACAAGGGGGCTCCATTGCAAGTTTTGTGTTTGTGTTTACACACTGGGAATACATATTAGTAACACTTGGGTTTAATAGGCTGGCCTTTCTTCAATATCCATTTCACCAAATTCATTTTTCGTTAGGGAATATACACTGTTCTCTAAAGGCACAATATTTAAAGCGTTTCTCACAGTCACATCACTTTTCATAAGTAAGGAGGGACTCTGCGACCACTTTTCAATATTTGATAAAGTTTCAGCAAAATGTTCCGCTTCATTCACTGCATTCAAGACACTGTCACTGGACCTGATTCTTCTCCCCAGAAGTTCATTATAAATGAACAAAATTTTCTATCGTCACCAAGACACAACGCTGTTCAAAGTACTTAATTTCTTCGATTAAATACACGTAATATTGCACAGCAAAATCCTAATACAGTCTTATCAATCTTAAACTGCCTGCGCCATTTCATCCAAATTATAGACCACCACCAACAAAGCTTCTATTCATACTGACTTTAAACAACACAAACAATCATAGGGCTTATACAACAATATTTTTGTGCCCAAACACACTCGTTTTAAAACTCTTCTGCGCAGCTCACATCTCTAAACCTTTTATTTCTTTCGTCTACGCCATTTCATTTAAATTCTCCACACTTCTTCTCTTAAGAATGATATTCCCAACAACATGATTCCTCATTGGTCAGTTATTACCTATAAAGTTTGCACACTATTTAACAACTACTTGCAAGTACTTCTTCCCCATTTTCTTCCTTAAAGACACCAAGTAAAACAATCATAAATCCAGTCCTTCATCCACAAAAGTGCATGCAATTTCGACAAGTATTCATCACTTTTAATTATTTTTATATATGTACACAAAAACTTTGACAGTGTTACGCTATTATCAAAATGCATCTCTAAAATATTTCATAAATTTCCTTACAAGTACTATAATACAATAAAGTTTCCCTTAGATTCCTTACAAGTGTCAATGTAATTGTTCCAAGCTATGTCCACAAGAGTATGATTATAAATTCAATAAAATCACAGCACGTTTGCACAACTCAAGTACCATAAATGTTCCATAAATAATATATTTATTTAAGTCAATCGCGTTCAAAGCAATATCCATCCTTTGATGGCTTCAACAAATATTTTATGTAGCGGAAACAATGGCTACTTTTCAAAACATTTGTTATATTTTCTTAATCTATTATGCATAACGTACCTACATATAAAATTTCAGCTCTTTAGCTTAAATGGTTTTTAGGCGGGCATATTTTATTTAAATATGACGACTTTTCCAAAAATCTTATATTTTCGTAATCTACTTGTCAAAATACATCTTTATACCAAATTTCAGGTTTCTATCTTAAACAATTTCGAAAATGTTTTTTTCGTCCGTCATATTTGATTTAAAATGGCGACTTTTGTACAATTTTTCATACGTTTGTAATTCTTTTCTACTGATCAACGTTTCTACCAAGTTTCAAGTTATAGCAGTTGAGGCTGTATATTCTATCAAAACATCAATTGGTCAACCATATTTGTTAAAGATGGTGACTTTTGTACAATTTTCTTATATGTTTGTAATTCTTGTTTACCAGTGAACGTTTCTACCAAGTTTCAAGTTTCTACACCTAGCCGCGTAGGCTCTATATTCCTTCAAAAATTATTTCGGCGACCATATTTGGTAAAGATGGTGAGATTTTATACAAATTTTTCGTTTGTTTGTAATTCTTTTGTACTAGTAAACGTTTCTACCAAGCTTCAAGTTTCTACTCGTAGCCGCTTAGGCACTGTATTCCTTCAAAAATCATTTCGGTGGCCATTTTTTTTTAAATATGGCGACTTTTGAAAAAAAATGTATATGTGTGTAATTCTTTTGTACTAGCCAACGTTTCTACCAAGTTTTAAGTTTCTAGTTCTAGCCGTTTTAGCTCCGTATTATTTCAAAAAATAATTTCGGTGCCCATATTTTTTTTAAAGATGAAGACTTTTGTTGAATTTTTTCATATGCTTGGAATTTTTTTTACTAATATATGTTTCTATCAAGTTTTGTGTTTCTATTTCTACCCGATTTGGTTGCGTATTCTATCGCAAAATCATTTCGACAGCCGTATTTGTCTAAAGATGGCGACTTTTAAACAATGTTCTTATATTTGTTCAATCTAATAATGGCAATACGTCTTCATATAAAATTTCAGTTCTGTAGCTCAAACAATGTGCAAAATAAATTTTATGTCCACCCTATTAGTTATAAAATGGCGACTTTTCAAAAAATCAAACGTAAAACCAAAATGAATCTTCATGAAATCGACCCTCCTGAGTCGATTAAGCAAGGTTTCAGTTCACATTTATAAAAAGTTACAGATCCTCGAACGTCACGCATTACGAATCGCCTTCCGAGTGAAACTTCCTAGTCCTACACGAGAACTTTATAATTTCCTAGCTTCAAAAGCCAGTATATTCAACATTAGTTTCAATAAAATACAACAAACGGCTTAGTAGACGTCCAAATGTATGTCAGCAGTAACTCAATGGGAGCCTTGCTTCAATTCAAATGTCCAACTGAAATAAGCACGTTTCCTAGCTTCAAAAAGCCAGTACATTCCACATTTGTTTCAATAAAATACAACAAACGGCTCAGTAGACGTCCAAATATATGTTAGCAGTAACTCAATGGAAACCTTGCTTCGATTCAAATGTGAAACCACAATAAGTACATTTCCTAGTTTCAAAAACCAGTATATGCCAAATTTATTTCAATAAAATACAACAAACGGCTTAGTATACGTCCAAATGTATGTCAGCAGTAACTCAATCGAAGCCATATTTCAATTCAAATTTCAAATGAAAAATAAGTGCATTTCCTAGCTTCACAAACCAGTAAATGCTACATTAGTTTCAAAAACACACAACAAACGTCCTAATACACGGCCAAATGTGTGTCAGTCCAACACATAATTATACCATGAACCGATATTCCGGAATCAGCATTATTCCTAAAACAAACAACTAAAGTCTTCATATACGTATTTATCAGACAGCACTAGTCCATCTGTTCAAGCATAACCTTCTGTAACCATCACCACTATACCACAACAACCTTAAGGTTAAACTTTAAGAAATTGATCTACCGCAAGGCAACAAAATCTAACAGTTGGAGCAGGTTAGTCTTTAAACAATGGTACTGTCGCAAGGCAAGAAAATCTAACAGTTGGAGTAAGTTAAACTTTAAGCAATGGATCTGCCGCAACGCAAAATATCTCTATCCATTCTTTTCTTACAAGACAAGTCAGCAAAACAATTAGATTCATGTCAGTTAGTTAATTTTTAATCAAAAATAATATAATTACTAAATATATTTATTTGTGTGTTATATTCTTTATGAATTCATTTCATAGTACAAAAATCGAAGTACTCTTCATATTCAAAGGTACTTAAAGTTTGTTAAATTCATGTCTATTATTATCATCAATAAGTATTCAAGCCTTTCTTTACCTAATCACAAATTCACCATCAACCTTAAGTTGATAAAACCAATTTCCCTTTTTTTATTCCTCAACGTTCTTTCTCAATTTTTTTTTTCAAAACAAATTAATTTCTTTGCGCCTGTAGGTCTCCAAATTTTCATCATCAGAGAAGAAGAAAAAATACCTTCCAGGATAGTACAATTTTGTGTTCGCAGCGTGGTAAAACGGTGAGGATAATTATAGGTATAAAATGATTTCTTTGCAACGAAGGTAGCCAAAGGCAAGGGTAGATGACACTTTCATTAATGATGCGACGGATAGAGTATACAAAAGTGTGTCGAAAGTAAGGGTTTAATTAAGTTCTAACGTTTTATGAATAAATTACGCTATACGAATCTCGGTTACGTCTACTTATTTACGCAGTTCCATGTCTCAAGAACGGTTGACTGATCTCAGTATTTTAAGTATTGAATGTGTGCAATTGAAGTAATTGATATAGTGTAAAAGTTTGCGGCAAAAAAATGCTGGAAGATTCCACCACTTCAAATGAAATTTGACATTCAGCAGTTCCTGTGACTTTTTAGGTGAATGTTAATTTTAATTATTATATTGCATGATTGATGTGTTAATTATGAACCATTGTTTCTTACAGAGTTTTAATATAGTGGGGTACGAATGGGCATGAGGGGAGCCAAAAATTAATCATGCGGGGGCGTCGGCATTTTTCCGTTCGCTACCGAGCTAACATTGGAACTATTAGTTTGCTGAATCTCTTGTACCAGTGGACTCCTATGCCATGTATGCCTGAGGAGGCACCCTCGTTCATCGACTTCAGGGCTTCCCAAATTTCCATTTCTGAGAATTTATTTCCTATGTCCGCTTGTTGTTGCTCGTTTAATTCCAGCTAGTCCTGTATTGCGGCTTAGCTACATAATAATTTTAAATATTGTGCGCCAATAACACATAACCTGGGTTGCCTAAAACTTACTCGTTACATCGCCCCATATGTGGAAATGCAGATGGGTTTCAATATTACTGAATTTTGGCTATTAATATATGCTGGTCTGAAAATCTAAGACTTTCCAAACGGCACTCCGTATGTTCTTTTTGAATTGTTGAGAAACGAAAAATATATCTAACCTCGAAAACCCGTTTTGATTAAAAAAAATCTAGTCCCCATTTCCGTAGGCCTCAGTTTCGGCTAAACATCTATCAAATTGAACTCGTGATAAACTTGCTTTAAAGCTTCATTAATATCAGCCGGGTAGAATTGTCCACTGCCCTTCGCATGCTATTCATGTCACCCATTACAATAAGTTTGTATTTGTTTCAATTTTGATTTGTAGCTCGAAACCCGACCGTATTGCGAATAAAGTTCTCGCATTCTTTCTGATGGTGCGTTTCACTGTGTGGGTAACAACATACTTTTGGCATATCTTTTATTACCAAGGAAATCAGTATACTACTGATGTGCATAAAGAGATTACTGTATGGAATGCCTGCCTCAAAATTACACTTGTCCCTGTGAGTTCGATAATTATAATTTAGAATTCTATTGTAATATTGGATATCCCATTTTTACGCACATTCGTGTACACACACTATTTGTTTAACGTTGTCCCGTAAACATTTCACAGAACTGTCCACCTTAACCGATTGGTACGCATGGCAAGCATTAAAGCTACTTTTGACCAAGTAGTCCTAGCACTACCTATAGCCATACCCACAAAACAAATACTACTGGGAACATGTTTCCTATATTGTTTTTCTTGCCAGATCTTATGTCTATGAGGAAGAAGGGAAACAGTGTACACACCTTTTGCGAGTAACGATTGCTGGGGAACGTACTTACTCGCGGGTTTCACAATCACTCCTATAAGATAAGATGAAATGAATTGTATGGGCGTAACAGAGATATGGCTTACGCCCTTCCCTACACATTCACTCCTGTTCACTTGTGCTGCAAACTGGTTCGTCTCCTTTTTCGCCCTGGTAGTTCGTTATTGTCTGGGATAGTGCGATTCTTAATAGATTATCATCGTAGTCTTTTCTTTCTCGAAGCACGTAATTACTTTTTAGACTCTTTTAACACCATCTTTATCAACTTTACGATAACTTTTGCTTCTTTTATCACTGCCGTGGTCTCTAGGCTCTTCGGAAGAGGAAAGGGTACTAATTTCACTCACTGGAGCTTTCCCCACACCTTCTTTCCCGTCATCACTTATCTTTTGGGAACAGAAATTTATTTCATTACCTGCTTCACTTGCACTAACACTAGCTGCAAGGGTGTGAATAGCTTTCACTTGGGGTATCCTATAACACTTTTTCTTACCTAACTTCCACTCTGTTCAACGTATCCTAATTGGCAACCATTTCTTCGTGGTTTGCACCTATGCGCTCACTCACTTCCTATGTTCGGTAGAAAATCCCCTCTATGTCGTCTGCACCCAACCGATTCACGTGTTACTGCGAAGGAACTCCCTTCTTCTCTCTGCATGTATCACTGCCACCATCTGTTGGTTTTGGCACTTATTGTAAAACACTTCGCTATTGCGGTAAATGTGGATAGGTTTCAAAGGATAGGAACCTTCTTTCCTGTTTAAGTTTATGAGTTTATCCTGTCACTTTTCGGTGTTGTTAGGACATCGTCAGGTATCAAACTCTTCTTTCACACTTGTTTGAATTTTGAAATTTGAATGGAAATATATTAGGGAATCTGCTTGTTAGTTCGTAAAAATGGATCAAACGATTGCCTGTGTAAACATTACAATAATACACGGAATTTGTCGGGTAAATTATTTTAGATACTCGTAAAACCACTGTATATTCACTGAATACCTGTTTAATTAACTATTCAACGGATATTTCAAGTGGAATTATCCACGAAGACACAACTGTAGACTCTTGGGATTCCTATGTCACTGGTAACTGGATACCTTTGATTTCAGTACATTATGTTAGCTGACCCTTGCACAAATTTAATGTTCGTTTCACGATTTGACTCTTATACTTTCACGTAGACACACCGATAATAGTAATCAGTTTCGATGCTCCAAATTTCTTCAGGGTCTGAACGTAAATCACGTCTGATAGCTTCATGTAAAGTTTCTAATTTTAATTTTGCTTTTAGTTCACGTAGGTGAATCTGAATCGCGTTTCACTGTATATGCTGCACTAGCTGCTGTAATACTCTATGTACGTTAGAAATACTATTATTAGCTATACGATATTTGACTATTCACTTCGTACTCTCACTTGACTCGATCGTTATCTCAATCCACTCGAGGAGCTATTTTTACTGTGTATTTGCCAAGCATGTACATATTGATTTTTTTTTGTCTCGGACTACTGATTTGAACGCGTTTAGGTTTTCAAGAGGGAAGTAGTTTTAACGGGCTAGTCAAACAAAATTTCATATAACTTTTTAACTTCACATCAATAAAAAGCTCATTTTGGTGCCCAATGGATGTAGTGAAAGCCGTTGTATTCTAGATGAAATATTTTTCTTTGAATCATCTTTAATTTTGAAATATTATAAACAGTTTTCATTGGGCACTGTCTATCTATCTATCAATCTATCTATCTATCTATCCATCCATCTATATATATGGATGGATAGATAGATAGATAGATAGATAGATAGATTGATTGATTGATAGATAGATAGATAGATAGATAGATAGATAGATAGATAGATAGATAGATAGATGGATGGATGGATGGATGGATAGATGGATAGATATACTGTATGCGAGCCAAATAATTTTAAGCTTTCATATTGTTTCGAAAGTAAAACTAAACGTTTAAGATATAGTAAAATCAACTATTCCACACATAACTATTAAAGGTTTGACCAAGTTTGGTGTTCAATTTAACATAGCTGATCATGCAGCAGCTCCACCAATCAAAGTGCGTTATTTCCTCTAGATTATATATCAAATAATGCTTACAGCGCCCGGTACAGAATTAAGTACGTCTCTTCACATCCCGTCCCCCAATAATTTTTGCATATGGCCGCCTCTGGTTACCACCATAAGTCGTCATGAGATACCATAAAGCATGCATTTTATGTAAGTATTAAGTCCAGATGAAGCAACAGAAAGCATCAAAACCATATTTGGATGAGAACCTTCTCACCGATCGGCTTAGAATTTAATCCCTGGTTAGGACGTAATGTGTGATTTGAAATACACAGTTGTCAGTATAGGGTACATGACCCGGAATCGACATCAGAAGAACCTAAAGACAATCTTAAGCGCTTTACTTAGCGGATCCTGGCGGCGACAGGGCAATTTCCGAAATTTTATATGTATATTTTATATTTTGAATTGTATATTTGTATATTTTGAATTCGAATATTTCTTTATTGCTTTTAGGCATCTAAGGCTCAGTAGCGCCAGGCCACATTTTCTGTAGAAATGCACAACTGCCGAGAATACAGCACTCCAGAAATGTTACCAAAATGAAATATTTTCTTACTAATGTTCTTCTCTACTCACTGGTTTTTCTACAAGGTACACAAGTACACAAGATAATATTACTTGTTAGTACTGTTTTGACACCTAAATGTAGGCAGCGCAACGACAGTTCCCAAAACAAAGTCGCGCTCTTGAGACAGTCGTTTTCTGAATGTCCATTTAATATTGTCGAGAAATCCCGTTTCAACTTCCCCATTTTGATAAGCAGAATCTGGCAACGCTGGAAAACTGTTTGTATATTTTTCAATTCTTGATAGGCTGACCAAATTTCCTCGAAACAAAAACGGGATAATTCAGTTCAATTTCAAATTTGAGTCACACATTACTTTTGTCAAGTCTTCTGAACCACAAAAAAATTATGTTTCTGACTTGTAGATATTGGTGGATGTCGCTTCTACCTCCATGAGCAACGGAAAAATGAACATTACAATGTTGACGTAACTACTTTTGTTCCATCAATACACAGCTTGTCCAGTTTAATGAGTTTATTTTTTCTGGAGATCGATGCGAAATTACTGAAGGAATGGGAAAAGTCTCCCAGCAACAATTTGCTTATCAATTTTTCCCCAAACTAAAATCTCTCCAGGGGGTTAAGATCATATGGCCGCCTCTGGTATATATATTTAAAGACTTAAGTTATAAAACTCATCGAAAGAACAGACACTGCTTGCATTTCTGGAGATGACGATGCCGTACTACCTTCGCATACCTCTATCTCCGAAACAACTATCGAAAGTTTCGAAAGTTCTTGAAAAGATCTCTTTTCATGTTTGGTGTCCTCTGCATATTGGTACATATATTTTTAGCTTCCCTATTTTTCCAACACTCGACCACTCTCACTCTGTTTTTCTCTAAGACGGTAACAAAGGTAGAAAAAAGTACTTACGTCATAGGATGTTAAGACAAGTGTACACGTACATCATAAACACACAAGAAGAGCGGCAACGTTCAGCAAAAGAGTTTTGACATGATAGGAGTGAAAATGGTACGGGAGGACTGGTACGTGACTGGTGATAACATGGAAAGCTTACCCCCGCACTAAGGGCGCCTATTAAGGGGCCCTTACTCTGCCTCCTCCGCCAGGCAAAGAAAATTATGGTTTTTGCGCCCTTACTTTAGTAAATATTGTTGTGATTATCCTGTTGATAACTTTCAGTAAATCATAGAAAAACGGTCGATTTATCCCCCCCACCACCACTGAAGATCACAACATGTGCGCCTTTATCTCACACCACTATTTTTAGCGATTCCGGATCCTGCTGGAGATCATCATTAAAACAGCATTTTCGCCTCTTTGAAAAGTTAAACTTAAACTTTTCACCAACAGCATTCAATAGCCAGCCGGGTGGCTGAGCGGTCTGCGGCGGTAGGCCATCGACTCAAAGGTCCCGGGTTCGAGTCCTGGTAGGGACGTGGGTGTGGATTTTAACAGCTAAAGGCGAATCGTGACGGGCCGAAGTCCAAAGTTACTAGACTGGCCCACATAAAAATAAATTTTACAAAAGTTTTACCAGTAATGAATAAAAAGCGACAGTTCAGCACAAAGGCAAAGTAAAAGGTAACACACAGCCCACGGCGGAACTTGCATTGTCTTGTCTTCTTTTTAAATTCTCAGCGCAATTGAAAAAAATGAATTATAAATATGTACGTATCTGTCATATCCACAAAAATTAATTAATATATTTAAATGAAAGTATATTTCAGTTATTAAAAACGGACAAAATTGATTTTTTTTTTATTAAAATGACGGGACGACCGGGAAATACGAAATAAACGGCACAGTCCCGTTCAAAACGGTACGTATGGTTACCCTTATTCTTCAGGTTGTCACTATAATACATATACAGTGGTGTAGTCGCACAATTTTCACATTCGCTAAGATTGTGAATCTTTAAGTGGAGACCATGTTTCCACTAACTTTTGATTCATGCTTCCATTAGCAGAAAGTATACGCTAATGTGTAAGGTTAATCAGCGAGTATACGGCGTATACCTCCGTATACCCTCGACTACAGCCCTGTACATATGGGTGTTGTAAAAATAACCTGGAAAATCAAGAAACAGACATCGAGAAATAATGTGTCGCAAATAGGCAGCACTTTTGTAAAATTATGTAGAATATGTGTAGACCTACATAAATAAACTAAAAAGAGTATACAAGTTTTACATTTTAAGTTTAAATATACGTACGTACTGTGTGTTCCTGAACGCTTTCTAGAGCTGTTCATCTTGTAGAAACAAAGTGAGTGTTGTCAACAGGTATAACTTAAGAAAAATATCTGTGGTCATCTTCAACGAAAAGAAAAATATATTACACTGCTGAACGTTTCCAACAAATAAATTTTCAGTTTATATCCCAGTTACTTCGTTACAAATTACAGGCACAAACAGCATGTGGCTGACTTCAACATTCACGAAGATTTGTTGATTGGTAACTCACTTCCCATTGGCAGTTGATACAAGAATTCTTGGATATACTTGTCTAGTCTAGTTTCTCCTTCTTTTATCTTCTTCGTACGTTTTCATTGCTCTTAGCAAACGGAAATGAATTATTGAAGCAGCCTGATCTTAATATTTTCTTCTACTTGATGAAACGATTGATTTATAGAAAAGAAATATATTTTTGTAAAATATAAACGTTCACAAAAGATGTACACACGTGTGCTATCTATCATCGTTATCTTTTACATTGAAAAAGCATTTATAACGAAACACCAGAGACGTACGCTTCCCTTATAAAACACAGCACTTCACCGTAAATATTCTCATCTTCACTCACGTATTGAGTGAAATTTATGAGACTTACATGCTGCTACATTGTGAGCTCATAATTTTAAACAAAGAAAACAACCTTTCGAAATGCAGTCGTATGGCGGCAACTTCTCAAGGGATTTCGCTTTTGAAGCTTCAGTTAACGTGTAAAACTTAGAGCAAACTTCATAAATTCCAACTGTCATTATGTTTGATTTACATTTATATTCTTCCATTCCTAATGCGAACACATACATATGTACAATATTTGCATTTTCATACGTAGTGTTGATTCTCCATTTTTGTATATATTGTTTATAGGAGAAGATTGTACACAGTGGATCATTTTTTAAACTTGTCACCATATTTCCGTTCAAAAGAAGTTATGCTAAAATTTCCTTATTCTGTAATGTAGCCACATGATTCTACTTCATTCATAAATGACTTAATGTGTTACATTGTATTGAGTCGCACGATTACACTTTTCGGCAATGCGTACAAACTGATCCAGTGTGTACCACCGTCGTCCACAGTGGATCATTTATAGGTGAACAGTGGATCAACTCTTTTATCATGGCACGTCTTACTTGTCTTACTATCTTATTTGCGTTATTGATGAATATTGCCCCTCTAAACTTTCCAGTGCCTTTTCCAAGAATTTTTTTCTATTTCAAGAGTGTCTGTTATGATACGATTGCTACTTTTCCCTTTAGTTTCTTCCTTTGGTGGCTTTCGAGTATCCAGGACTCTTGCGGTGATATGAAAACTCCATGAGACTCTTTGGCTGTCTACTGCGGCAATACTTATATGACTTTCATAATTATATAGTATTAGTAACGAAGGATTTGTTGGTGTTCTTTTAGCTAGCTATATTTACAAAGTGTTCTAAGACGTTCAGAATTAGTTCTTTATTCATCCATACTGAATGACTTACCAATCCGAGTGTGTTAGATGGTGCCCCGTTGATCATATAATGCTTGAAACATTTCCTAGCAAAAATCATGGCTGGAGGTAAATAGTAAAGGATGCTCTCACAATTATACTTGTCGTAACGGCTACTTCCATCTCGCCAGTTGGGTATTGATTTAATTGGTTGGGTATGCTCTCTTCCCTGCAATTATTTTTTCCGGTACGACAAAATGAATACGTGAAATTGGTCTGGAAAATGTGTGAACTGAATGATAAAAAAACAATTTTTGTTGAAACAGTTGAAGGAACGAAAAACAAACGGCTACATAAGAGGTACCTTTATGTTGGAAAATATGATCCTCATGGTCGTAACATGAAGTGCACAATAAAGTTTTAAATACACTAACGGAAGGTGAAGTCCCAATTCAAGAAGTCGTATTACTAAGTGAAAGTGGCCTTCTCCAGGTCAATTACACGGGTTATTTTGTCGTACAGGATTAGAGTTATGCAAAATGACTTAGTCATTGGGTTTCTTGGAATATTTCAGCACAGAATGACATATCACTTGACCCACTTTCAATTTTTTTTAAATTTTAAAGCATAGTCAAGATGGCCGCTTTCAAGATGGCGGTCGTCATTGTCGTCATACCATCCAGCATGTATCACTGCTTGTCAGTATGGGTGTATGTCAGAACGCCCACTGGTCAGATCGCCCACTTCTGAAAATGGCCAGAACGCCCACAGCAACGGTCAGATCGCCCACCAAAACGGCAAATTCAGAAATGGTCAGAGCGCTCAACGGTCTGAACACCCACTTCTGAAAATGGTCAGAACGCCCAAAATTCGAAAATGAGTCTTAAAATGAATTTAAGTAAAACAAAAATAAAGTATAATCAACATGCTCCAAAGAAGGACATATTGATTCACGGAGAGACAATAGGCATAGTTAATATGTATGTTTACCCAAGAGAAGCTCAAACCAACGTATGCTAAGTTGACGGATGAAATAAATAGAAAATGGAAAATGGCGTGGAGCTCGCTTGTAAGATCACATTTTATTTTCAAAAGCAAACTACCAATGTGTCTCAAGAATAAAGTTTATAATGAATGTCTCTTACCTGTCATGATGTACAGCTGTGAAACTTGGACATTGAATGTGCAAACGACTCAAAGATAAAGACTCACACAAAGAGTTATGATGAGATGCATGATAGGAACAACGATGAACGACTAATGTATTACATTGGATTGCCAGAGAAAAAAAACGACCGATATGACGTCCAAATGCAAGATGGGTAAATGAAATTAAACGTTTTTTAGGTGCTACATTGATGAGGATTGCAGCTGAGCGAGATATGTGGAAAGAAAAGGAGGATGCCTTTGTCCAGCAGTGGATAGAAAACGGATGAATATGATAAAGGTTCTTTAAATTACGCTTCATATGTGCCTTTCCAAGTTAATTAAATAAAAATTGTACTGAAAAGCTAATAGAATGAAATTAACTACATATATCATGTTTTCATTTGCACATTGAAAACAGTTTGAATTTTTAATTATATTTCAACGAATATTTTATTTCGTTCATGTTGCTTTAATGTGACGTATTTTCAATTTCCCTTTTCTACTATGATATAGATTTCGCTTCTGATGAGCGATAAGGCGATATATTACACTTATTGAGAAATACAAATTTAATGGTATTTTTATTTATTTCACCTTATTTACTTTGGTGGGGTTAAGGTCGGTATACTTTCCTTCCACTCAAACATAAATATACGTACTAGGCTATTATTATGAGTGTACATAATATAACAACATAATAACACATAGCAGATAATTATACTTAGGAAAAGAAAAACACGCGAACGCAACATTATCATACAAATAGTATACTTGCTACTGTAGCCTGGTGGTAGCTTATGTGCACAGCACCCGAATGGACCCCGACTTCTTGTTTAAGAGTGGGCATTCTGACTGTGAACGTTTTCCCGAGTTTCTCTTTCATTATGTTTGTTCAATATCGATTTAATGTAAGTATTAAACTGCAAAAAATTAAAGTATTAACTATGTACCTTGGTAGGGTTTGTATTTTTTAACCTGTGGGGATCCTGATCATTTTGGTGGGCGTTCTGACCCTCATTAAAGTGGGCGTTCTGATCATTTTCAGAAATGGGCGATCTGACTAGTGGGCGTTCTGACCGGTTATGAATTTGAGCATTTTGACCATTTTGGGCAACGATTTTGCCATTCTAACGAGTGGGTGTTCTGGTCATTTCTGAATTTGCAGTTTTGGTGGACGATCTGACCGTTTCTGTGCGCGTTCTGACTATTTTCAGAAGTGGGCGATCTGACCAGTGAGCATTCTGTTCTGCAGTCCCGTCAGTATCCATTAAAAGAAATTTGCTTTCAATGTATGTAACAGTTTATAAAATAAAAGGCGTCTTCCGTACTCTCTATTCGATTTACTTGCTCTCTGCGTTTCATCTTTCTTGGGTTACCCTGTCGTTATTTATTGACGGCAGCACCTATAATTTTGGCTGTAAAGGTTTACCTAGGCACTGTACCTACATACGATATTTCATCAAAATCGGGCTCTGACACCTGGCGAGTGTTGCTTGCAAGTTAAAAATACGTGAGCCGTCGCATAATTTTGGATACTTCGCATATAGATCATATGAGTTACTAAAGAATCTCTCATCATTGTTCTTATTAAACGACGTCAACTTTTAAAACCTGAAGGCCTCTGGCCTTCGAATACTTAACTCCATAACATCAAAGAAAAAATATAATCTACTTCAGCCCAGCACTTGTTGCTCCTTCCCAAGATATTTGGGAATACTTGTTTTAGTATTGCCGGGAAACCGGAACAGGACCGGCAAACCGGGACTGTCACCCCAAAAGGCTTCTGCCACTAACTGGGAGGAGACCCCTTAATTCCTCTTCCTGAGACTTAAGAGAACCGACCGGGGTAGACGCCTAATGTCCAATCCATACGTTCACGTCGTGGGGCCTGTTAGTACCGAAGCAACTGCTTGGCGAACGAACATGGATGGCCTGCTTACCAACCCGCATTAGCTGACAGCGTGGTGAGTCAAATGTCAGCACCCCTCCTTTCTTTACATATGATGGTACAAGCAAGGAAACAGCCTCGGAGGACCTCATTGCCCGAAGGACGGAATGCAGCTGGCAACGGCAGCGGTCAGTCCTGCAGGAAGTCAGAGGGTCAAAATGCCCGAGTTTGGAATGTAGACTGCCAGAACACCGACACGGCAACTCGAACGGACCTATACGTGGCGGCTCTCAACTGTCAGTCACTTGCAGGAGAGGACAAATTAGAAGAACTGCAGAATGAACTTAAGATGATTAAATGGGACATCATAGGACTATCAGAAGTGTGGAGGAAGAATGAAGAACAGTTGGAACTACCGTCAGGGCACACGTTCTACTTCAAAGGAACAGAAACTGGAAAAGCAACAGGCGTTGGCTTTATAATTAATAAAGACCTGAAGTCACGGATCAAAGAAATTGAAGGAATTTCAGATAGAATCCCACGGGTAGTAATAAAGATTAACAAGAGATACAGTATGGAAATTATACAAGTGTATGCTCCAACAACCTCGCACCCGGAGGAGGAATTCGAAGACCTATACGAGGAGATACAGAAGATTTTGGATAGTAGCAAATCGCATTACAAAATTGTAATGGGAGATTTCAATACGAAAGTAGGAACCAAGCAGAGCAGTGACACGAAAGTGGGAAACTTTGGATTTGGCAAAAGAAACAAGAGAGGAGAGAAGTTAGTGGAATTCTCAGAAGCCAACAGACTGTTGATTTCCAATACATTTTTCAAGAAACCGCCCCAGAGGAAGTGGACATGGAAAGACCCAAATGGGACCAAAAACGAAATAGACGTTCTATCAAATAGCAGGGAAATTCTGCAAGACGTGTCTGTTCTGAACAGTTTCAAAATCTCGAGTGATCATAGGATGGTGAGATGTAAGCTGAAACTAAATACTAGACTAGAGGGAAAGAAGCTTATCAGAGGAAAACCGTCAGTTTTAGGTCTGGAAAATCTTGGAAAACACAGATAGACATTCAAGATAGAACTAAACAACAGATTCAGCGCCTTGGAAGAGTTAGAGGATGAAGAAGACATCGATAGCAGAAATAAAATACTGAC